>PVLC010043834.1:0-12386 GCA_004027655.1 Graphiurus murinus
GTAATGTTTCAAGTGAAATGCTTGTATTCCTTGCTTTTATTCCTTCGTCTTCTTTGTTTCCAGTATTTCTCATTTTCCCCCCACCTGCCACCCTTCCAGACCTCTCCTGTCAATGTTTTCCAGCTTCCTACAGAGCAATTATTGACCTTTAAGCAGCACTCAAGTGCATTCCAGCAAATAGGGCCATGTATTGTTTTTCAATCAGCCTCATAGATTACTCACAGTACCTCTTCTAATGACTTGAGATTAAGACCTCACTTTCAAATTCCAGTTGGGCTCTGCCATTTAGCACTTTGACAAGAAGGTGTCAATTGTCACTGCATGCAAATAATTTATTCTGGAGGAACCTGTACTCCTTTTCTCATAATCCTTACATCAACTGAACTTGAGGAAACAGATTTTGAATAAAATAAAAATAATGGAGGGCAATCACTTGATGCTTTTTGCCTTTTCTTACCAAGAACATTTATATTCAAGTCAGGTATAATTGCTGGAGATCAGGCATAGCTTTGATGAAATAATAAAAATAATAACACCTAACATTGCCATCTTATTGTACAGAGTAAAAGGCAACAACACTTACATGACTTCATCAGTTTCTCATCCATAGGAGAAAGTATATATATATATATATATATATATATATATATATATATATATATATATTTTTTTTTTTTTTTTTAATGAATTGCAATGAAGTGCAGTAACATAGTCAAATTCAATTAGAAAGTGACATGTCTACAAACTTTGTATAGCATTTTACAAACTTATTTCAAGACAAATACCCCAGTTCAAAGGAAAGTTTAAGCACAAATACAATACACAAAGGAGATAAGTAGGTACCTAGTGTGCTAGTTATGAAGGACACTAGACTCTCTGCCAGTCCCTTCAACTCTATTCAACTGAAGTGTTGGAAGGAGTTCCAAATTAAATCCTTTGAGCTTCTCCCTGCATGTTCTGAGATCCACTGATGCATATACTATAGAGAGGATAAAATCTTGCAAGGACAGGACTTAATGCTAGTGACCACAATACTATTTTTTTATAGAATAAACACATTGATCATATGTTCATGGACCATAACTTTATGGAGTATAAGCTGATAGGTTACTGTCTTTCTTCCCTGCCTCAGATCTCACTAATCACGGACTATCATAAGGCACTGTCCCCAGAATGTCCCCACTCACTTATTAAATTGAATGCAGTGCTTCTAATTGCTCTTCATTCTAGAAATTGCTCAGAGCCCATTGGTGATTCCTCCACTGGAAGTGCAGAAACATACCATAATTTTGCCTCTTAGGATATCTATAAATTTAGCCCTACCATATTAATACAACTTTCATTATTAATTTCAAATAATCTCAGGCTAGACTAAATGTCAAAAGAGCTATCAAAATTTGATTTATGGAAAGAGCACTGGGAATGGAGTTGAACAACTCATTTCCAATCAGTGTGACCTACTTCCCTGTTTGACCTATGGTCAGGTCATTTTTCTTTATTTCATTCTTCACTCTCTCTTAAGTAAAGATAACAATAAAACCTATTATTCTTCCCAAAAAAAGAAATCCAAAATATTCAGGTAAGAGCTGATATTGCCACGGTATTGTCCAGAATGCATATTAATAGCAAATGGGTTTCAAGATAAGGAGAAGTCCTACTGGTGACAACCAGGTGAGTCAAATGTGACAATAAACAAGGAGTTGCTTTGTAATGTATAGCTCTACCTAAATTTTTATGTGATTACTATACTAGTTTATGAATTCTGTGCATGTGTGTTTACTTTCCTTATTTTCACCATATTGAAATTTTACTTGAGATTCATGACAAAATATTTACAAAGATAATAATGACTATGAGGATCAAGACAATAATACCTAACATGCACACAATTTATTTTGCTGCAGGCTCTTTGCTAAATGCTTTGCATGATCACAGATTTAATTTTTATTAAAACCCTAATTGCTTATTATTATTATCACCAATTTTCAGATAAAAAAGTGAGTCTCAAAGAGTTGGTCTTATACTCGAGCTGTCCCAGGTAATCACTGACTGAACTAGAATTAAAACACAAGAATTTCAACAACAGAGTCTGAGCTGGATGTAATACCACATGCCTATAATCCCAATACTTGGTAGCCTGAGGCAAGAGGGACACAGGTTCAAGGCCAGTGCATGGTAACTTAGTGAGAACTTGTTTCAAAATAAAATAAATTTAAATAGAATAAAATGAAAGAAGGAAAGAAAGAACTAAAGAAAGAAAAAAAAAAAGAAAAAGACAGCCAACCTCTGGGGGCATTCAGAGTTAGAATGCCCCTGGGTTCAATCCCCAATACCAATACAGAACAAAACAAACAACACCAAAACATCAAAATACCACCAGGGCCTAGTTCATCTGGGCCAATGCAGTATGGTTCATACTCAGAAGTTTCAGGAAATTCCCCCAAATTGCAGCATATATAAAACAGAACTTCTTCCATACATTATTTTTAAATTTGTCTCACTAAGGTGGTTTTATTGTACATTTATTAAAACCGATATGTTCAGTCCCCTAACTTGCATAGGACCCTGCCAATGATGGGAGTAACCTAGAATTGAAGTATTTGAGGTGGGAGGGAGAGAGAGAGGTTGTAATCAGGAAGCACATTCATAGAAGCATTTCTGGAAAATATCCTAAAAAGAGTAGAAGAAAAGAATCTGAATCATTCAGGTTCCAGATTTTCTTGTGAATGATTACTTTTCTCATTTGTAAAAATAGATCATTTTGCACCTAAATTTGTACATATAATTTTACTTTAAAATTGCATTACTTTCCTTTTTGAATTGACCAACAGAAATTGAATATGCTTATTGTGTATGACATGAAATATATATACATTGGGAAGTGACAAAACTGAGCCATTTAACATTCTTTACCTCACCATTATAATTTGTTGTGATGAAGATACTTAAAGTGTATTCTATTATCAATTTTTAAAAATGCAATGCATTGTCATTAACTAGTTGTCATGTTGTACAACAGAACTCTTGGACTTATTTCTCCTAGCCAATTGAGATTTTGTGCTCTGATCAACATCTTTCCTTTTCCTTCTCCTGTCTCAGCTCCTGGTAACAATCATTCTACCCTCTACTTAATTGAGTTGTTAAACTTTTTTGGATTCCACATATAAGTGTGATCATTCACTTTCTGTCATTCAGTGTTTGGCACCTTTCATATGTGCCAACATATGTGCTCTATGTTCATTCATGTTATTGCAAAGGATATATATATTGAGGATTCAACCCAGGGATGTTCTGTCTCTGATCTAAAACCCCAGTGCCCCCCACCCTTTTTTGAAACAGGGTTTCACTACATTTTCAAGCATTTTCCTTACTGAGGCTGGACTCGAACTTGTGGTTCTCCTACCTCAGCTTCCCAAATATTGAGATTACACCACTGTACCCAAATCTCTCCCTCATTTTTAACATTCAAATAAGACTTTTTAAGGATGAATAGACATCTATTGTATATACCACACTTACATTTCTCATTTAAAATAAATTCTTAATATTGTATCCAATTTTGTAAGTACATTTCCCCCCTTTTTCCTCATAAAAAAGCTTCTAAATGTGTGTGTGTGTGTGTGTGTGTGTGTGTGTGTATGTGTGTGTTACTAGAGATTGAACCCAGGGGTATTTTACATCTGAGTTGTACTCCAGTCTTTTCTATTTTTTGTTTTGAAACAAGAAGTCTTTATTAAGTTGTTGAGGGTCTCACTCAATTGCTGAAGCTGGCCTAGAAAACGGGATGCTCCTATCTCAGCCTCCTAAGAACTAGAATTATAGGTGTCCACCACCATGCTACTCACCCCATCCCCTACCAAAAATACAAAGAAAGAAAGCTTATAAAATTTTTATTACCAGAAACTTTGTGTTTTGCGGTCATGGGTATTGTGTTCCCTAAAGTGTCTGGAAAATCAGATAAACAGTATTTGCTCAGGTTTCTCTCTTCCTACCCTCTCATCAGTCCCCTATTCAGATTATTTTTCTAATTCCAGTGAATCCACATTCCTATCCCTTTCTACCATCTCGCTAGTATCAACATCTTCCCCGTCACAGCATTTTCAGCATTTATCTTACATTACCCACCAGCTACTGCACCACATGCACCTCAGAGATGTCCATGTCTGACCTGCTCACTGTTTTGTCTTCAATGCCACATTCAGCATTTGGCATGGTAGGCACAGAGAAGCTCAAGCTCAATGAATGTTTAAGGGAATTTAAAACATTCTATATTCTGAATCTGAGGAATTCACATATTATTCATGTGAATAATTCAAATCAGTAACAATGGATGAAACAATTTTATTTATTTTTATTATTTTTTTTAGCACTAGGAATCGAATACAAGTACATTCTGCCTCCAAGCTACACCCCTAGCCATTTTTTTAAAAATAATTTTATTTTTGAAACAGGGTCTTACCTAGTTGCTGAGGGTCTCAGTGAGTTGCTGAGGATACTTTCAAACCTGTAATCCTTCTGTCTCAGCCTCCCAAATACTGGGACTACCAGTGTGAGCCACTGTACCCAGCTGAATAAACCTTTTAAATATAGTACCATGGATTTTGATATAGCTACAACTGCATTGACCTCTCCAAACCCACTAACACAAATCCCAAGAGTCACTGTTTATTTACAAAGAATAAACACATTTTCTATAGAAGAAAGTACATTTTCTAAAGAACAAAATATGCCTTATAAAGACCTTTTGCTTAATTCCATCTCCCAAAACCTTGTGTCAAGAATTCAAACAGATCAAAAGGCCAAGAAGAAGATGAAGATGGAACAATCTTAACTTTTTGGCTGCTCTTAAGGGAGGAGTATAAATCTTTTATGGCAGTTTGCAAGACATTTTGATATGTCTCTGCAGTTGTTTCATGCCTCTCTGGGTTCTTCTGAATCAATACTTGTCCAATCCTGTCTATGATTTCATAGAATCATAGAAACATAGAAAGCAGAGTCGGATGGAACCCTGGAGATTATCTACGTTAACCTCCCACACTGTAGGAATTCCCTCCATAATGTTTTTGAAAGCTACTGAGAAAATATCACCAGGCAGATTTCCAGATTTGAGGCAGCTGCAATTATTGGAAAAGGTGTTTGTTTTGTTTTGTTCTGTTTTTTTTTTAAATATTTTCAATATTTACCACCCTACAATCTAGTCCTATTTAGATACTACTTTGCCTTCCAAAACAGCGTAAGATAAATTGTCCCCTTTGTCAGTTGACCATTTATCAGCATTATAAGAAGGCTATCATATGTTTCTCAGTCTTTTTGAGTTTTTGAGGGTACAAGGCTGGATTCTTAGTTTTTTGGGGGGGCGGGGAGGTACTTGGGATTGAACCCAGGAGGCATTCTATTTCTGTGCTACACTACCAGACCTTTTCATTTTTCAGTTTGAAATGATCTCTCCAAATTGCTAAAGCTCATCTGGAACCGCAATCCTCCTGTCTCAGCCTCCCAAGTACTAGGATTATAGGCTTGTGCCTCCACACTAGGCCACGTTTATAGAGTTATTTTTACAATAGGCTCACATGGTTACCACACTCTAATCATCCTGAACAATTTATCTCAGTACATTTTAGGTATGATCTTTGGGTATGGTTAACTTGCATATAGGATGGGCTACAAATACACAGAATTTGCAGGAATTCTGGGACCAAAATAATACCAAACCTATGCTTATTAATGCTCAAAACATATGCTGGTTTCTCGATCTTTTGCATAAAGTTATAGTCTTTCAAGAAGGACTTTTTTTTTTTTCCATTTCTGCCCTCAAATGTAGAGACCCTAGATAAACAAAGAAGTTTATTTAACCAAAGGGGATGGACGGGGTGGGGGTGGGGGGAGGACATCCTAAGGCACATGATGTACTTACACAATTATATCAAGGTTTCTCACTAAACTGAACTTGAGAGGGAGGGAGAGCGAGGGAGCGGGGTGAGAATTCGGGAAGGGGTCATATGAGAAATGTGTGTACATATGTCGTTATCAATTTGTACCTAACAAAGATGTATACATACAAAGCACGAATTATTACAATAAAAAAAAAAATACAAGCGCACACAAAAAAATGTGGGGATTCACAATGGAGAATGAAGTCCAGAACAGAACAAGAAGATTTTTTACTATTTTTACCCATTATGTCTTATCACTGTGATTAATCCATGACTAACCTCTGTGTTTGCTCTTCCTATCTTCCTTCCTTCCTTCCTCCCTTCCTCCCTCCCCCTCCCTCCCCCCTCCTCCCTTCCTTTCTTTCTTTTTTTAAAAAAGGGAATTATAATTATCTTCCTTCTTAGCTTTTTATAAATTAATGTGCTAACATCCAATCACTGACATTTTCAGTCTATATGTCTTCAAGCCACAAGAATGCATGTCTGGGCCTTAGGAAAAGACTGTCACAATGACCCAGATTTATATATACATAGTTAAAAAACAAAAATATGGGTCCTAACATAATCATTAGTGAGCTATGCTAGTTTCTATTTTCTTTAAAATTTTAATTAAAAAAATCAGTATTTTGTATTGTTTTTGCTGGTTGGTTAAAAGCAATTTAAAATGAATACATAAAGAATAGATTTGTCAGCTTTCAAGCAGTGAAATATGTCCATGTGAATGATTTATGGTTAATAAGATATAAGTAGAGTTATATTCAGGAATTACAAGGCATATTTTTAATGAGAAAGACAGTGTCAATATCCAGAGTTTCATCTATTATTGCAGACCAGGAGTTTAAGGCTCGTAAGTCAGGAATTTTATAAGAAAAAATTGGAGAACCTCGAGGTCTTTTTGGGCTTCATGGAGCTGCCAAAGCAACCTTAGACTCTTTCATGTAAAAGAGTAAAATATTGAGATACAAGACTCCATCTTGGTGAGAGCATGCTCTGCTTATCCCAGAAAGGCACTGTTCCTTACACAATACTTTGAATTGTGCTCATTAACCTTTTGTGGTGTTTCTGAATGATTATTTTCTTTGTACCTTTGAGCCCAACATTGATATTAAAATGTTTTAAGTGTATGTATTTTTTCTCATTTAATTTTAGCTTGCATAATATAATCAAAATTATACCCATTTGTCGTTGACATAATATTTTATTATTTTTATAAACAGTATACGAACACTTAACATGCTTAATTGCACACATATTGGTGGTGAAGAGATCTGAGTCTGGAATATAAAATTTGATTTAAATTATAAATAGGCAATACAAAAATAATGGCAAATATTACATCCTCAATAACCTGAATTTGGGGTAATCAATAGTTTTAAATTAGGTGGCTATTCGTTTCTTTCCATTTTCACAACCTAATAACCATACAATTGTTAGAGATTTGAAGTTTTTTTTCCATAAGGAGCCAAGAAGGCTTTTATGTTAGAAAGTTCTATTTCCTGAATCCAATGGAAGGAGAAAATGGTAGGAAGCAGTAAACATTTATGATTCCATTTTTCTTTTCTCTTATAAAGCATTTTATGTTCAATGGGAGATATAGTTTCCCAATGTTTGGGAGATATGGTTTCTTTCTGAAATAGTTTTTATATTAATGTTCTTCTTTTTGAAGACCACAAGGGCTCACCTTAAAAGCAACACTGAGTATGGTAAAAGGCATCAGATGGCAAAGCTCTGACCACAAGCATATTTCTTTTCTTTTTTCTTTTCTAAATTTTTATTGGTGCATTGTAATCATACACCTTAAGGTATGAGGTATAAGTTGGTAGAGTCATACATGCACACAGCACTCATTTAACCCTTTTCCAATTCCCACCCTATTTCCTGCCCCCTCCCTCCTTCTCATGTTTAGCTTAGTGATTGACGTTGATATGTTTGTGATTGTACATGATGAGCATTAAGTGTACAAGCATATTTCTAATATTACCCTATGCAACTTTATTGGATAGCTTATTTCCCATCATTGGACCTCAGCTTGCAAAATTATGAAATCAGGGAATTTCTATATAATTTTTAAATTAAAACTAAAGACCATGCTTTGAGGTAGAAATCTAGAAATCTGATACAAACTACATAAAGAGTTTACGTTATCTTGCAGTCATTTTATAAAAGTTAAAGGGAAGTAAAATGAAATATTGTATTTAAACCAATATATCTAGAATAGTATCAGTTTAGAATGCAATTAATATAAAACAATTGAAATTTTTCATTCTAGGTCTTCAAAAGTTGATGTCCTATATTTAAAAAGAAACCTTAATTTGAGGAAGAGTTCAATAACACATATGACTAGTAGCTACAGTATTGGAAAACATAGTTTAAACACAGTCAGGCTCTGGCCTATGGATCTATGAAAAAAAATGCCTACATTTATTTATTCATTGAGTTGGGAGAGGTAGCAGAAGGAACACTGACTAGAAATCTCAAGTGATACTTGCCTAGGTTCTCATAACTCCCTAAAAGAGAAGATAACAAAGCATGTTTAATATCTAGCAGTGCATGGGCACTGACAAATCAAAATAGACACTGGTCTTATCAGACTGGACATCACTCAAAACAACCAGTACATGAGTATATGAATACATGTTGGAAATAGTTCATACATGTGTATGCTTTAAGAAAAAACAAGAATCACAAGCTTTGTTGATCCTTTGATAATTATCTGCCCCAATGTACAGTTCTCCTCTTCTGAAGGATCCTGTACATTTCCTCTTGTTGTAACCCAATAATTTGTACAGTGAGAGGTATATGTAACATTGTACTTATAATATAATTCCTTAAAAGAAAATGCTGGGGCTCATAATTCGGTACCAAGAAACAGACCTTTTAAACCTTATTAGTATAGAATTTTGCATAAATGTGAGAAAAATTTAATTGTCCTGTTTAAAGAATAGAAATAGTTTTAAAATATAAGATTGGAAATAAAAGCACCTCATGTTTGTCACATAGTGAAGTTTTCAAAAATACTTACTGGAGGTATCAGTAAATGAATGTGGGCCACAGAAACACTGCCTCATAAAAAATGATTGTGTTTATTACTAGGTGCCTCATGCAAATAGTGTGGACATTAGGGACTATTTTGTAATCAGGTAACACATTTCATCTAAAGGTAGAGAAACTCTTTCAAAATCAATTACAGATCAAATGGCCAATTTATCTTCTGACAATTTTGTGATCAAAAAATATTTATTTGAAATATTCTTGATAGAGCCAGGCGTGGTGGTGCACACATGTAATCCCAGTACTTACGGGGCTGAGGCGGGAAGATCTGCGTTCAAGGCCATAAGGAGCCAAGAAGGCTTTTATGTTAGAAAGTTCTATTTCCTGAATCCAATGGAAGGAGAAAATGGAGTAGCCCCTCTTGTTGGGGGGTACTTAGTAAGGTCCTCTGCAACTTAGTGAGACCTTGCTTCAAAATAAAGAATAAAAAATAGGACTGAGGATGTAGCTCAGCGGTAGAATACCTCTGGGTTCAATCCACAGTACCAAAAAAAAAAAAATATATATATATATATATATTCTTGACAGGATAGCAAACTAGCTGGGTTACTGGCTATTTTCCACCTCCAAAGGTGAACAAGAGAGGGACATTGATAGAATTGCAAAAAAAACTCTTAGCAGATAGAAGATGGCTGGACCCAAGTGAGAGAAAGAAACAGGGACAGAGAATAGAATAATTAGAATAATATCAGGTTCCACATATGAGGATAACCCAAGAAAGGACTTCTAGCCATTTGCTTTCACTTAAACACATTATCTGCCCCACCCTAGCACAATGCAAAAAAAAAAAAAAAAGGCTTGTGTCACAAGGATGAAATTGGGGCAACATTGCCCTCTTGTTGGGGGCTAATGAACAGCAGTAGGTATTGGTAGGCTAGGCACACGCCCACACTCATGAAAGTGTGCCTTCAAAACACTAATACCAATAACTCACACAGCGGCTCTATATCTGGCAAAATGGATGACAAATAAACCTTGAAAATTTTGCAACAAATGCTTGGAAATACTAGACAAAATATTGCTATTTTAAAAGAAATAGCTGACACCAAAAGAACATGAGCAATGTTTAGGTGCCAAAGAATTAATTATACATACTGAGGTCACAACTACTCTAGCCAAGAGTAGAGATTTTGAAATGGGGAAAGAACTAGTAATATTTAAAGCTTATACAGAAACAGAAAAGGGACGGTTCTGCATTAGGCACTGTTGAGACCTACGTAAAAACTGCAATCCCACTAGTTCCCCCCTTACCATAAATAATAATAATAATAATAATAATAATAATAATAATAATAATAATGAGAGGAAATTATTCCACAACCAGTGTTTGGGAAGGGGAATATGGACTCTACTAGAAGATCAGGCTTGTTGTCCGTGCACTCTTGAGTTTAAATGCATCCTGGCTCCATAGCTTTAGAACCTCACATTTGAATAGACTTATGACAGCTCTAATTACATCACTGCTATAACTATAATAAACACTGGCAAAGCTATACTGGAGTAATCCTTGTGAACTAAACCCTCAGTAAAAATAAGCTTTCTTTACAGTATTACAAAATACCTACTAAACATCCCCACTATGAATGAAAACTCAGCAGTCACCAGGTGGAGTAAAACTAAAATATTGTAAAATTGAGAAAATAAAGGAAACCAAGAATATAAAAAATGTATGTTTACAAATATTGTAGACATAAATTGTTTACAAATATTGTAGACATAAATTATTTAATAAAATTGAAGAAAGCAAATACATATATTTGAATAAAGAACAACAAGAGTTGAAAAGCAATAAAATGAAACTACTAGATATTTTATAAGTAAAATCACAAAAATGAGAAGAAACAATATATGCAGTAAATTTTGAATTAGTCTATTCAAAGCAATATTTGTGAATTGAAAAAGAGCACTTAGAAGGTAATATAACATAAGAGATTTTATGAAATAATTTTTTAAAAAGGAAAGCTGTAAAAATTTAGAACAAGAATATAAACATATGTCTAAATGAGATTCATAAGTGAAGGTATGGGGAAATTTTGGTGGAGAAATATGTAAAGTGTTCAGTGATGTATTTTTCTATAATTGATAATATCATAATCTCCAAATGAAGATACATTATGTTTCTCAAAAATCTTGAGAAGGATAATGTAAAAATAATACATGGGCAAAAGTCTTGCAATGAATTTATCAAATAAATATCAGACAAAAGATATTCTAAAAGCAACAAGAGAGACAAAAGCATCAGTTCAGGTTCAGGCAAATAAACAATTGTTCAGACAGCAAACTTAACAGTGACGATAGAGAGCAAAAAAAGAAACAACAACAACAACAAAAAAAAAATAAAAGAATTGTGCATCCAACTCTTACTTTTTTATTAGCAAATAACAGTGTAGGCACATTTAGTTGATGTTTACCATACTGGAAAATATTTTCAATCTAAAAGTGATTAATATAAAGTATTTTTGTAAGTCACGAAAATAAAATAAACTCATTAGAAAAACTGAGCAATGTGGCAATGTGTATGTTTAGACCTTCTACCAAAAAGAACATTCAAATATTTAATATAGTAAAATAGTCACACTTTCTAATAATCAGAAAAACAGGAATGAAAACAGTGAAATATAATTTTATATCAAATTTTAAAAAATTGATATGAAATGGCAAATTTAAAAAATAACAAATCAGCCAGGCATGGTTGTTCATGTGTGTAATCCAAATACTTGGAGGCTGAAACGGGAGATGTGCAGGTTTGAGATTAGCCTCAGCATCTTAAGGAGACCCTGTTTAAAAATTTTAAAAAATAAGAAGTGCTGGGGATGGAGCTCAGAAGTAATGCCCCTGGGCATATATATATTTGTTAACTTCATTAACTCCACACTTAGAAAACATAGAGAAATTAGAATGAAAGGACACATAGTAAACATATTCTACTATTATTACATGATGATGAATTATTAAGAATGAAGGTATAGATTGAAGGAGAATAATGGTAAAATTATACAGAGAACTAGGCTCAATTTATGGTGGCAGCACAATTTTTGTATACTTGACATTTAAAAGACAGCTTAATAAATGTATGCATATATGCCTGTGTGTATAAAGAGAGCAAGCGAGAGAGCAAGATAGAATGAAGAAACTCTTTGTTTAGTCTTGTCTTGTGCTAAGTTCTAGAGTGAAAGTTTCATGAAATTATAAAATGGTTCTTAGCCCTTAAATATTTTATACTGTATAAACTGAATATAGTCATGAATGGGAAAACAAAACAAACAAACAAGCAAGAAGGAACATTGTGAAGAATATATTCCAAGAGTAAAACTGCATCTATGTTCCCTCAGCACTTGGTACTACCCTATTTTTTCGGCCTTTTACACTATTTAATAACCTTTTAGAGAGCAGGGTTTTCAT
>PVLC010043835.1:0-12384 GCA_004027655.1 Graphiurus murinus
GGGGGGACACATGTGGTTGTGCTCTAAGCGCCATCTGCAGAAAGATGGTCCTGGGAAAGCTGCTTCCCCAGAAGAGAGAAACATCTCCGGAGCGAGTGATCTCCGGCGCGCAGATTCAATAAGCCCAACCGCACTTGGCACCGTCACAAACCTAATACGGCAGCACATACTGTTGCTCGGGAAGTCTCCAGCCAAACCGAGTTCTTGTAAAAATAAATACTCATCAGCAAATATTTTGATTAGTTAAAAATGTTCGCAATGGCTAGGCCCTCGCTCCCCTCCTCCCGCCCGGCCCGGCCCAGCGCAGCGCTGCGCTCGCCTCACTCAGCCCGGCTCGCTCGCTGCGCTCCCCGCCTGGGGCTCCCGGGCGGCCCGGCGCGCACGGCTCCTCCGCCTGCCCCCGGCGCGGTTCCGAGGCTGCGGGACGCGAGCGCCGGCCGCAGGCGGCCTCGCCCTCCCGGGAGCCGCCGGCACGGAGCCTTCCGCAGCCTCGATACACTTACTTGCCTTAAGCTCTTTATTAACTCCCCCGGAGGAGCGCGGCTGTGGCTGCGCTGCGGCCGCGCCTCCTGCGCCCCGGTGGTCTGGCTCCTCCGCGCGGCGCACATGCTAAACAGATTAACATGCCTTGGCTGACCCACGCTTCGCAACCCGCGGATAGGGTTTCTGCAGCTCCATGTGGAAATTAACCTATCTGTACCCGTGGTCAGCTGCGCCCGTCCGTTCCCGCGCCGGCCAGGCAATCCAAACAAACCCAGGCCCCTGCCTCCTTCTGTGACTCTTGGCCCCTCTCTCCCTTTCCCGGCCAAATATTTATTGGAAAAGAGGTTCTCCTCCTGGGCTGAAGGTTGGGCACATTTCTTAGAGCTCTTTATTTGTAAATGATTTTTTGGCAGGGCCAGGCACCCTTAGGAGGGGGTGGCAGGGAACTCAGATTCCATGACTGGAAGGTGTCTAGCCCTGCGCAGGCAGGGACCTATTTGTGTTTACACAGGGCACCCTGGTCCTGGTCATTAAAAATGCATGCTCTGTCTTTATTTTGCTTTCATAACAGCCCCTTTATTTAATACGATAGTCTGCTTTGTTCTAGGGCAAGTCTCCCCCGCCCCCACCCCCATCGCTGCCTCCCATTGACACCCAGTAAGCAAAGTGAGGGGATTCTTGTAGAATTTCTTTCCCGCATGGAGGAGCTGAAAAGGCAAACTCAGAGACTAATGGGTACCGGTCCTATCCACAGCAGCAGCATCTGCCTCTTCCAGCAACTGAGGGCCACCGAGGATTTCTAATGGATCTCTAGCTTACTTCTAGAGCATTTTCCTCCGGCACCCTATCATTATAGGCAGTTTCCTATTTCCTCTTGCATCGCATTGTAGTTAGGCAGTTCAGCTTTTCACTAGGGATAGGTCAGAGGGGTCTTTGTCAGCTGCATGGGGCTGCTGTAGTGACTACTGCCAGGAAGCTGGATGTGGCTCTTCATATTCCTTTCCTGTAGCCTTGATCATGAAATGTCTCCATTGCTAGGAAACCACACATGACTATTTTCTGCAAGGCCTGCTACTCATGATCCAACCATGGTTGCCTCATCTCACTACTCAAAGGGAGTGCAGGCCATTTGAAGCTGTGGGCGGCCCCAGCCATCGTCCCTCCCTGCCAGGGGGTGGTTTGGATGTGCTGGGGACTGTTTCTTGGGGCTAAGGCAGCCATCTGCCCCACTTGCATTTTCTTTCTACTCCACCATTAGGTGCAGCCCCCTTTGCTGCTTTGGCATTGCTGACCCATGAGACTTGCAGGTGGCACTGATCAAACTGCAATGGCAGAGCCAGTGTGGCAGGGCCACAGTGTGCCCTCAGTCAGCAAGGAGGTTGGGCAGGATGCCCCGTAGCAGATCACTGCAGCCGAGTGACAAGCCCGGCCTTGTTGATTCATTTTGCCCTTTCTTTCCAGTCATGTATTTCTTGGATGGATGGGATGTTCCTGAGGTAGAAACAGCTTTCAGAGTGCAAGCTTCCAGAAAAACAATCAAGAACCGATTGGCAGCACATTGTCGGTGGTTTCAGCCGGACTCTGAGGAGATGAACTAGAATTGGCACTGATGATATGCCCACAGCTAAGATCTGCATTGAAACCAAGCTATAAATAAATGTGCTGAGGAAAAGGGAAATGGTGATCCCCTTCAAACATGCCTGGCCACGAGAAACCTAGATTCTTCTTCTAAGGCAACAGAAACCACTGAGTTTGGAAAAAAAAAATAACAAAAACAAAACAACAGGGCTCCAGGTCCAAGGCAGCCCAAGGCCTAAGTCAGGGCAGACTGAGGATTCTTTCCCCCTTGGGTATGGATAACAGCATGGAATTCCTCCCGGCTCTGGAATGGTGGGGTTTAATCAGAGGCATCCTGGTTTCTGGTGAGCCTTTCCGCTTTTCTTCATCAGCACCTATGCTCAACGCTATCCATGTGGATCCTGTGTGTGGGAACACACAAATCACAGCAACTTTTGTCTTTTGTCGTGAAGGGCTGACAGGGCAATAAACACTTGCAGCCTCCCTCCTCCAGGAATTCCTCATCCTCCCTGTGTGGCTCTAGCCCTGTGGATAATATCATTACAGGACTAAACAAATAAACAGTCGATCCGAATCAACCAGGAGGCACTGGGGACTACGCAGTTCCTCTCTGCAAAGATGATACAAGTAAATTTACACTCACAGCTTGGAAGCGCTCCAGCGCTATGAATAGCTGTTCAGTTCTGTAGGGCTAGGAGGATGGGGGCGCTAGCCTGACCCCCAGCTCTGGCTTTGCTTCCATCAATGTGAGCTTTCAGGGCTCTGTTTTCCTTACTATCCTTGACTGGGAACATCAAGGACCAGTAACACTTTTTATGAACCCTGCCCTCAAAGAAGCAGCTTTTACTACAAAGTTAGCATATTAAACCCAATGACATGGATGAAAGGTTAACACACTTCTGCCAGCCCCGAGCTTCCCCTTCCAATGTGATTTCCTGTGTTCAGGCTGTCACTGCTGCTGCTGCTGCTGCAGACATCATTACTGCCATCACCCCTGCCACAGGCTGTTCCACAGGCACATCCATTCATTCCAGTTCAGCAGGAGAACAGAAACTGACTGTAGTAGAGCCACAGCATGTGTTCTAACCCTGACCAGCAGGTTGATTGATATATTTTTTCCATTGTACACATGTACTGAAATGCCACACATATGTATGTACGATTGCTATGTGCCAAAAAGTTATTAAAATTAAATTTTAAATGTAAAAACAACGTATTTTTTTAGTTGGGAAGAGTCTGTTACAATGATAACATGAATCCCACATGCAGTTTTCTTTTTCCAAGTTCAAAAGTGAAGCTTTCCTGTGTCCTCTGTCTCTCTCTCTCTGTATTTTTCATTAGTTCCTGGGATGTACAGACCTTTTTTATTTTAGTTTTGTTCCCTGTTCTTAAGACCTGAGGCTTGATTCTTTTCAAACCATTACTCTGCCTGCAACTATGTGATTTTGTGTGGTGTGTGTGTGTGTGTGTGTGTGTGTGTGTGTGTGTGTGTAAAAAAGGCTGAAAAGAAATACACTAAAGCATTATCAGTGGTGATGGGATCATATTTTTATTATTTTCTTATTGTTATTTTTTGGTACTGGGGATCGAACCCAGGGACATTCTACCTCTGAGCCACACCCTTAGTAGTGTAGTGTGCGTGCATGTATGCATGTGTGTGTGTTGCTGTGGATTGAACCCAGGGGCATTCTACCTCCGAGCTATACCCCGAGCCCTATATTATTTTTTATTTGAAAACAGGGACTTGCTAAGTTCCTGAGGCTAGCTTCAAACTTGTGATCTTTCTATCTTAGCCTCCAAATTACTGGGATTACAGGCATGTGCCACCACACCTGGCATCCCTAGTACTTTTTATTTTTTATTTTGAAATAGAGTCTTGCTAATTTGCTGATGCTGGCTTTGAACCTGCAATCCTCCTGTCTTAACCTCCAACATTCTGGGATTACAGATGTGTGCCACCATGTCCAGCTGATATATATATATATATACCATATATAATATATATAATTTTTTTGTGTGTTGGGTACAACTGGGGAATGAACCCAGGGACATTCTACCTCCAAGCTACACCCTCAGCCCTATTTATTTATTTATTTATTTATTTTTGCAGTACTGGGGATTGAACTCAGAGGCATTGTATCTCTGAGCCATACCTTCAGCCCTATTTTTATTTTTGAAACAGGGTCTTGCTAAGTTGCTGATGCTGGCTTCAAACCTGCCATCCTGCTGTCTCAGCCTTCCAAGTACTAGGATTACAGGTGTGCTGGGTTATATTTTTTAAAACCTGTTTATATTTCTCTGCTTCCCCACCATTCAAATTTTAATTTAAAAGTGTATATTGTTTTTAGTCAAATAAAAAAGTACTAAAATATTATTTTAAAATAAATTTGTCTGGTTGGGATCAGCTCTAATTTCTGTTCAGTAGGACTCATATTCAGTAAAGAAGACCCCAAGGCAAAGGGCATGGAGTTATTGACCTTTCTGGTTTTTCTGTTTCCTGGTTTGTCTAGTGTATCTAGGGATTGGGCAATCAGAGAGTTGGCCTGCAGTTTATTCAGGATGAGGAGTTGGGCTAATGGAAGAAAAAATGCAAATAAAACAGAGAAAAAGCTTTAGAAAAAAAACAAGGCAGCAGATACTTTCTGGTATCACAACCTACTCTGGGACCCCATACAAGACAACTCAACCTTCTTTATGTTCCCAGAGGCCTCCACAGGTGAGCCCAGTCTTGGGACAATGTATTAGTCAGCTTTCTGGCACTACAATGAAATACCCAACATGGGCTACTTTTGAAATAACAAGAGGTTTATTTTGGCTCCTAGATCCGAAGGCTCCAATCCAAGATCAGGCAGCTCAGTGGATGTGTCTCTGGAAAAGGAGCACATCATGGTGGAAACACATATCAGAGCAAGTGGTCACATCTCCAGCCAGGAAGCAAGAGAGACTAGGGGTCCTATAATCGCCTTTGAGGGAAGTGCCGCCGTGAGTAAGGCCCTCTCACCTGCCCTCCCCCCTTACATGTCTTTACATACAGACTTTTGGGGACACTCATCCAAACCACAGCAGGCAGTAACTGTTTTCAGATCTGTTCAATCTCAAGAGTTCTGGGGCAAACATGAAGGAGTGGTGTAGCTCTTGGGAATCAGTCTCTGAAGGAGGGACTGGGACAGTAAGTAGGGAACCATTTGTGCCAAGTGAGAGCCACCTCCCACAGCTTTTCTGAGGTCACGGTTATAGTGAAAACCAGCAGAGGAGCAAAGCTGTGAGGGGGTGGCGAGGGAAACAGACGTGGATACTGATGATCCGGGTCCAGGTGCATTTCTGCTACTGAATTATTGCGAGAGCCTGGGGAAATTACTAACTACTCTCTGGGCCCCAGCGGCCTCTTTTCAAAGTGAAGCAATGGGCCTGCTGGTCTCAGGTCAGGTGTACCAGTCATCTTCTGTTCTGCAGTGTGAGGCTGGGTGGAGCAGGTCACCCAAGTCATGAAACATTGGCTCTTCAGAGTCTCCATCTTCCCAGTCCCAATAATTTGAAGAAAACATGGTTTTCCAACCCCAAACTGGAATTAGTGGAAAAACTTTGGGTTGCTCTTCACTGATGTGAGCAGATGCTTTGAATTTTCACCTAAGATATTACATTGAGCCCCAGCTGTGTGCCAGTTACTATGCGGGCACGGAGCCTGCCTTCCACTAACAGTGGGTATTCCAGTACCACCTTAGGACACTGACGTCTTGGTTAGTCATTAGAATTGCCAGTTGAGTAGGCAAAGGTCTTCCATTCATTTGGGGAAGAACATTTGGGGCCGGCTCCTAGAGGCTACAAAAACAAGCTGTGGTCAGAGGCTTCCTGGAAAAGGGTGCAGGGAGCCTGAAAGAAGATTCTTTCTGATTCTGCACTAGTCTTTTCCCTGCTGTCAATGTTGGCTCAGAATTCTCCTTGTGCCTCAAAAATCTGACCATTATGTTATGTCTATTCTCTCTATTTTCATTTGGTTCTCCTATCATATCTAGTTAAATCATTTTTGAATGCCAGCCTGTCTTAGCTACATGAAGCGAAACTAAACAAAGGGGGATTATTTGTGCCCAGGCTGAATTTTAAAGGAGGAACTGGGTATTCCCAGGGAGACAAACATGGTAGAGGCAGTCGGAATCAAAGTGTGGTACTTGAAGGGGAAACACAACTCTGGAAATGTCCTAGGTTTGGTAACAGAGGTAGTAATAAAAATTTACTTAGATGGTAATTTCCTTCACCCAGGGAAATTGCCTTGCAGAAAACCTCTTGGTTCATACTATGTTTAATAAGATAGATGATAATATCACAAGGAATGCTCCAGTTCTAAGATTTGACAACCAGTTTGCCTATGCAACTCTTAAATGTTTTCCTAACATGTCAATTAACTCAAAATCCCAAAGACTAAGCACAATTGGAGGAAAAGGGAGTGATAAGTTTTTGGTTTTTTTTCTGCACAAATATATGACAGTCTCAGGAAACCTGATACTTGATAACATGAATTTTCCCTTATTTTTCAAAATAATTTTACAAAAGACTCTCCCACTAAATTGCAACTATGACAGAGATTGTTAATTGTATTATACTTGTATAATTGTGTATCTGTTATTTCCTTCTTCCTTTTAATAGGAATACTCCCCTAAGTTTAGCCAGGCACATGTCACCCTGGGAGACTACATTTCCCAGGCTCCCTTGCAGCTAGACATAGCCATGTGGCCAAGGTCTGATCAATAGGATATTAAATGGAAATGACATGTCAAACTTCTAGTCATATCCTTACATAAAAGCTAACATCTTTTTCTTTTTCCTGCAGCATGGCACAAGGATAAGTGATGATGAGCCAGCTGGGGTCATATGGACAAGGGCAAATCACAAAGGATGATAGAGCAATGAGGTAGAAGGAATTTGGGTCCCTTTAGCAGCCCTGCTTTCTCTTGTGTATTTTCTACCAGCTTGTGTATTTCTATAAGAGACAGACAAATCTATTTTATCAAAACCATTATCATAGCCGGGTGTGGTGGCACAGACCTGTAATCCCAGCACTTGGGAGGCTGAGATAGGAGGATCGCATGTTCGAAACTAGCCTCAGCAACTTAGTGAGGCTCTTAGCAACCTAGGAGACCTTGTATCAAGTAAGAAATAAAATTGAGCTAGGGGTGTAGCTTGGAGGTAGAATGCCTCTGGGTTCAACCCCTAGTACCACAAACACACACACACACACACACACACACACACACACACACGCCATTATCATTTGATTTTTATTAAAATAGCAAACCAATATTCTGTAGCAAGAGTTTTTAGTGTTTTTGAATCAGATCTGATTTATAAATTTTTGTACTACAAATATTTTTGGGAGAACATTTATTGTAAAAATCAAGGTACATTTCTCTGGTGTGTGTGTGTGTGTGTGTGTGTGTGTGTGTGTGTGTGTTGCTGAGGATTGAACCCAAGGGCATTATACCTCTGAGCCACACCGCCAGCATCATTTTATTTTTTGTTTTGAAACAAGGTCTCACTAGGTTGCTGAGAGTCTCACTACTTGCTGAGACTGTCCTCTTACCTGCAACCTTCTGTCACAGCCTCCAAAGTAGTAGGATTGCAGGTGTGTGCCACCATACCCAGCTTCTTTCTTTTTTTAAAATTTATTTTGGTACTGGGGATTGAACCCAGGGCATTTTACCTTGGGAGCTACACCCCAACCATTTCATTTTTATTTTGAAATAAAACCTGTTCCAAAAACCTGGGGCTAGCCTCCAACCTGTAACCTTCCTGTCTTAGTCTCCCAAGTACAGAGATTACATACATGCACCACCACACCTGATTTTCTGTCTCTCAGTGTCACCCTCCATTTCTTTCAAGACTCTGTTCTAAACTCTTTCTCATTATTGTTCCTATAATCAATAGTACTTCATAGGGAATCTAACCCTTAACTTGAATTCCTATAGCATTTTCTGGCAATACAAATGTCTTCTTTCTTAAGTAAATTGTAAAATCTGCAAGGGCTGTGTCCTCTAATTCTTAAGCAATTATTAATAATAAAAGGTTCTACTCATAATGAGTATTTAATAAATGCTTCCTGACTTGACTAAGTCATTAAAACTATTAGTCTTTCTAGTCTAATAAAAAAAAAGACTCAGTAAAATTTCCTAGTTATATGTACGTATGTACGTACGTATGTACTTATTTGTTCCTGGGGATTGAACCCAGGGGCATTTTACCTCTGAGCTACATCCCCAGCCCTTTTTCATTTTTGTTTTGAACAGGGTCTTGCTAAGTTGCTGAGGTTCTCACTAAGTTGCTGAGGCTGGCCTTGAACCTGAGATCCTCTTATCTCAACCTCTCAAGTTCTGGGATTACAGACATGCACTACTGCACCCAGCTGAATAGTACTTTCTTTGAATGGCACTAACTTGCATGGCCTGACTCTCATGTTCTTTGTTGCTATCTCTTGTATACAAAGGGGCTTTCTTGAGTCATTTTTCTCACTTGATCAATGTAGTGCGGGAACTGAGTAGCACTTTCCATTTTCTTCCACTCCCAACTCATCAAAGTTCTCTCTCATCCAGAAATCCTCTCACTCATAGCACATGTTGTAACTTTGGTTTTATATGGCCACTTCCACTGCTGAACTGTGAGTGCTCCTGGAATGTTGGCTAATGTGTGATGAATGCACAAGTGAGCCATCAGCAAGTTCTGTCTCACAAGGGAACAAAACTAAAGGCTGAGAAATAGAGGCGGTAGGTTTTCCAAATCTTCTTGCTCTAGCAATATCAGAATACTAGGTATGGATCTCACCAAGTGCCACTGTTGTTTTTTTTTTTCTTTTTGTGGTACTGGGGGCTGAACCCAGGGGCATTCTACCTCCGAGCTACACCCCCAGTCCTATTTTTTATTCTTTATTTTGAAACAAGATCTCACTAAGTTGCAGAGGGCCTCACTAAGTAGCTGAGGCTGGTCTCAGCCTCCCAAGTACTGGGATAACAAGCACGTGCCACTATGCCCAGCCTCAAGTGCCATTTTTAAGTCACCCAAAAGGAAATGACTAGTTTGGTGATTTGGGAATGTTTCAGTTCAGCTGAGAAAAGTTGCTTTGGTCTTATCTCAGGACCGCTCCTTTTCCCAGCCTCATCACCTTCATGTTCTCCATTGTGCCAGGGGACTCAGATCGTAGCCTGGAGACAGCAGCCTTGTGTCTTCATTGATAACATTTAACACAAAGGAATAACAGGAAGGAAGGAGGAATGAGAGGCTGACACTATCTATCAGGCTATCAATACTTAAGTATGTACACTTTTTTCATGGCTGGAAATAACACCAATTAGGGTGGGTTTTTATGTGTCAACTTGACTGGGCCAAGGGATGCCCCGATTAAATATTATTTCTGAGAATTTCTAGACGAGGTTAGTATTTCAGTTGGTGGACTCAGTAAGGTGGATGCTCTCTCTAATGTGGGTGGGCATTCTTCAATCCAGTAAGGATCTGAATAGAACAGAAAGTAGAAGCAAAGGTAACTTGCCCCTTTTGCTTTCTCCTGTCTGCTTGATCTGGAACCTTGGTCTTGTCCTGCCCTTGGGCTGGGCTTTATACCACCAGCATCCCTGGTTCTTTGGCCTTCAGTGTATGATTAGAGTACTTTCCTGGGCCTCCAACTGCAGACTGTTGGACTTCTCAGTCTCTATCCTACAGATTCTGTTTCTGTGGGAAATCTTGACTAATACACATGGCTTTAGTGTGACTTCTCTAGGTTTTAGATATTTCTAATGTGAAATACACAAGGGTGGTATTTCTTTCCATGATTAAATGGTATTGTATATGATTCTGGAGATAAAAATAATTTGACTGGAGTTTGCGATTTAATGATTAGAAAATATATCCTATCAAGACTAAGAAATTAATATTATTTGAATTTATATGACTTGGCCTGAAAAAAAAGGAATGAGAAATATCTTTAAAATGGTATTCAAATATAAGAAAATGTGTTGACCAGCTCTTCTCAATTTCACTTGAAAAGAGGGGGAAAATAAGACATGAATTTAAGAAGCAGTGTCAGGAATGTAAGGCAGACTTTTCTGATACACAGTGTTTTTCAAATTTTAGTGTGCACAAACCCCTCCAGGAGCTTGCTTAAAATGCAGGTTCCTGTCCTCTGCATTCAGTGGTTCTGACAGGAGCAATCCTGGGTAGAGTCTAAGAATCTTCATTTTTAATAAGCTCTTGCCCTTCAAGTTGAATTGAAGTGGGTGGTCCTTAGACCAGTCACACTTTGAGAATCACTGGGGTGACTGACTGGTTGAATGGAATGGATTCTTAGGGAATTTATTGAGCTTTTCTCTTCCGAAATACCTCATATAACATTGTTTTTATTTCATTTAAACATAAGAGAGCTTATCACATGTTTAGGGGATGTACTATGTTGAATCATATCACCCCCCTCCCCAATTCTTATCCTCCCCAGAACCTCAGAATGTGACCTTATTTGGAAATTGGATCATTGCAAATATACTTAGTTAAGATAAAGTCCTACTGGGATAGGATGGCCCTTAACCCAAGATGACTGGTGTCCTTCTAAGAGGAGAAGAGACACAGGAAGAAGGCCATGTGACAATGGAGGCAGAGATTGGGGTGATGTGTCTATAAGCAAAATAATGCCAAGAATCACCAGCAATCACAAAAGCTAGGGAGAAGCAAGGAAGGATTCTCCTCTGAGCCTTAGAGAGAGCACAGCCCTGCTGACACCTTGATTTCACACTGTATCTCCAGAACTAAGAGAGAATACATTTCCATTGTACCACCATCTGGTTGGTGGTACTTAGCCTAGGAAACTAATATAAGGAGTTTTTTTTTTTTTTTTTGCGGTACTGGGGATTGAACTCAGGGGCATTCTACCTCTGAGCTGTACCCCCAGCCCTATTTTTTTATTCTTTATTTTGAAACAGGGTCTCACTAAGTTGCGGAGTGCCTCACTAGGTAGCTGAGGCTGGCCGCGAACCCGGATCCTCCGGTCTCAGCCTCCCGAATGCTGGGATTACAAGCGTGCGCCACCACACCCGGCTAATATAAGGAGTTTTGACATAATCTTTCAACTAGGCACAGCAGTAAATAAGCTCTCAATATAGGCATTTATCGTTTTATAGACTTGTTTGCTCATATTTTTAAGGTATATGTAATCAAATATTTGTAACTGTCACAAGATAGATAGTGGTTCATTAGTATTTATAACACCCGTTTCCTAAACTGTCCCTTAAAACTGAACATATATGAACTAGGGGTGTAGCTCAGTGGTAGAGTGTATGCTGAGCATGCGCAAGACTCTGGGTTCTGCTCCTGGCACTCACCCTGCCCCCTAAAGAAAATCCTGACCATATGTGATCTTAAATACTTGACACAGATGGGCTTTTGATTTTTATAAGACTACAGAAGAAATGCACTTGTTTGTGGTAATGAACAGAATGCCCCACACTTTCAGAACTGAAAATAAATGCATTTTGTGCTTGTATTATCAGTCATGAATGGATTTGAAGTCACTTTCTTCTATTAAAATTCTAGGACCTAATTTCAAGAATAAATCTGATTTTTTATCAGTTTAAAATGATAGTGACATTTTATACAGAAACTTTATCTACTTGAATGAGACTTTAGTAACTAGGATCTAGAAGGAAATCTCATGCAAGAAATTAAACTTATTCCCTTATGAAATATGTTAAGAGAATCGCATCTTTTCTTGGTAGTTGCTTTGTGGTTTTTAAATTATGACAATAGATTTTTTTTTGTGGTAGTGGTATTTGAACCCAGGGGAATTTTACCTCTGAGTTATTTTGAAACAGGGTCTCACTAAATTGTTGAGGCCAGTCACGAAAGTGTAATCCTCCTGTCCTCAGCCTCCCAAGGACTGATATTACAAGTGTGTGCTACCAACACCTGGCTTATTTATTTATTTTATTGCCCACTTTTTAGTGAACTTGTCATCTGAAAAACTATTGATTTGCTGGCATTTAACTTGCAATCTCCTATTTCTCAGATTGGTACTATAATATGGTATAACATGATAGAGAGGGGCAAAGAACTTGGATTCTTGCTGGTATATCAGTTATTTCTGATAATAAAACACTCAGCTGAGTCATTTTGTCTGGCCATGTTTCCATTATATAAAATCCTAAATCAAAGACCATGACTGCTTTTATTGGAAAAACAGTAGATAAATTAGGGATGTAAAAATGCAAGCAGAATTCAGTACAAGCCCTACACAGAATGGAGTTGCTGGGTGAAAGGTTTATCCTGTCAATTTTCCTCCTGAGACACTTAGGTTTA
>PVLC010043836.1:0-12393 GCA_004027655.1 Graphiurus murinus
TCCTTCTCTTGTCTTATTGCTCTGGCTAGAGTCTCGAGTACTATATTAAACAGAAGAGGTGATAATGGACATCCTTGCCTTGTTCCTGTCTTTAGTGGGAACTCTTGCAGTTTCTCTCCATTTAATATGATGCTGGCTGTAGGCTTATTGTATATTGCCTCTATGATTTTGAGGTATGTTCCTTCTATTCCGATTTTCTACAGTGTTCCTTAACTGAGGTCACTAGAAAATATTAAATGAAAAATTCCAGAAATAAACAATCATTAAGTTTCAAATTGTGCAGTGCTTGGAGTAGTGTGATGAAATCTCGTGTCATCATGATCCATCCCCAATGGGAAGTGAATATCCTTTTGGCCATTGTATCCATCCTGTATATGCTACCACCCATTAGTCAGTTAGTTACCAGATATACTGTTATAGGATACATATTACTGTATTTATATTCATGTAATCCTTACTTAATAATGGCCCCAAAGTACAAGATTAGTGATGCTGTCAATTTTATTATAGTACATTATTATAATCGTTCTATGTTATTATTATTGTTTTTAATCTCTTACTGTGTCTAATTTATGAGTTAAATTTTATCATGGATATGTATGTATAAAAAACATAGTACACATGAGTTCAGTATCATTCATAATTTCAAGCATTCCCAGTGTGTCTTGGAAAGCATCCCCTGACCCCCTGATCCTCTGTGGTAAGAATTTCTGGTGTGTGTGTGTGTGTGTGTGTGTGTGTGTGTGTGTGTGTGTTTTACATATATAGATAAAGAAATATGTTATAAGATATATTCATAGGTTATGCTTGTGCATAGTTTCTCATGATTACACCAATGATTTAACTGAAAAACAGTTTGCCATTATTTTCTTATCATTTTAAAAGCCTATTAATGAAACAATTTCCTTCCAGAAAACTCTTATTACCTGTGCTATAATAGATTATGATATATACAATGAATTTCTAGATAAGATAAAACAAAGTGACCTTCCACAAGAGTCTATAGTAAATCTGTGAAAGTTATAGCTCTACATTTCCCTTAATTGACCCAGTATAATAAAAATAAAAAAGAAATAATTACCTTTTTTATCCACTCTAAGATTGCTCACTATGACTGTACAATTGTTATAGAAACTGGCTATACTGAGAAAATGCCAAAGGCATTCATAGAAATCCAGAGTTCATGAAGAGGTTCTGCTTTATTAGTCTTTGCTGTTGAGTAAAATTATGTTTAATGAGAGGGGAAATAGAGCAGGGGAAGAAGGTGGAGAGGCAGTGATGTTTTTGATAACTATGGAAACAGTTGCTAGGAGGCATGCACAACTACAAATTCATTCCTGGACCTACTCCTGCAGCACACAACCTTTGCTCCATGTTGGGGATTTGAATTGCTATTCACTGGTGCAACTGGTCAGTAAACATTTTAGAGTACATGGAATAACAATAGCCAGTTTCACATCATCTTTGAGTCTGAAAGTACATGCCATTGTGATGAAACACAGGCATTAATGAGAAAAGAGGTAGATGTTAATTTCTAGAAGATTGCCTTCTTGTGTTGAATTAAACATTTGTATTACTTAGCATATCCCAGCACCTTTGATAAGACATGAGATGAAAGTTAAAAAAAAAAATAATGCACTACTTCTTTGTTTCTAGCTCCATTTTCCTGTTACTTTTTTATAAGCTGGAGGATAAAAGCTAAATTTATTGTTAAGAATAGTAGAAATTCTCTACCCACAAATCATATTGGAGGTTTGATAATATTGTTTGTGATAGGTTGTGTTTGTGTTTCCTCATTCAAAAAATGTCTTTGCAATAGGAAACACACACTCTGACAATTTTACAGACCAATAAACAAATCCATGTTATTAATTACCTGTGTCAGAGAGTGTCTTGGTATTTGATTACTGGCAATGGTTCTTGGTGAATAGATTCTTGGTAAGAAGATCCTTGATTCTCTGGAAAGGTAACTTGACAGATTAACCAACCTGTGATTTATCCAATCAAGGGCAGTCTCAGAAAGATTTGAGTGTTTCCCTCCCTTTCAATCATAATAATGAAGCTAGCTAGGCCGAGATCAAGATAACACATTTTTTTTTTCTGTACGAACTCATAGAGGAAGAATCAAGTCCTGCTCACTAGGTCTTGTTACATTAAGCTGTTTTTCTAGAAAAATGGAATTGTAAAGGAAAAAGTATTGGTTTTATGAAATTCAAATAATAGATGTCTACTAATTAATAACATTACTCTTTCTGAAAATTGGAATAGTTAGTTAAGAAATTATATTAGTTTTCTATTGCTGCTGTAACAAATTACCATAGATATAGGGGCTTATAAAGACATAAATTACTAACTGTTCTAGATATGAGGAATCTGAATTAGTCTCAAGAGAATGAAGTCAAGATGTCTGCATTCTCTACATTTTTCACCTTTATAGACCTCTCACATTTCCTGGATCAAGGTCTGTTTCTATTTTCAAGGCCAGCGATGACCAGCTGAATATTTTTCCCACTGTATCCGATAGTGACACTGACTCTGTCTCACTCTTTCATTAAAAAAAAATGTTTTTAATTACATGAGAATCACTGAGAAAATCCAGGATAATCCCTTCATCTCAAAATCAGCAGATTAACAATCTTTTTTTCTGTCTGTACCTTAAGTGTAGGGAGAATATGACATGATCATAAGTTCCAAGGATTAGGATGTATTCATGTTTGGAGGTCACTATTCTGCATAGTTCAAATTATAAACCAATTTTCAGAATTCATATTGAAAATAAGTGATCCTATTTATTACTGCAGCCAAGCAATTGCTTATTTATTATTTTATGTTAGTAAAAATTGTGTCAGTTCAAAAATGTTTACTGCTTAAGCAATCTTTATACAACTATTAGAATTTGATTCTTCAAAATTTTAGATACAAGAAAAACTATAGGGAAAAATAAATTTTGTGGAGCAAATGAACAAGTTACATGTATTATATATGCATATATATAACTCCATTTATATATTAAGTTAATAATTTATGCACATATAATCATATATTGAAAAAATACATAAATAAACCTATCATATATATGGTACATAATTAATTGGCATAATAGGTTTTATAGATCCTAAGATGCAAATTTTGTCACCTACTAATGTTTCTCAATTTAGGATGAATCTTTTTTTTTTTTTTTTTTTTTTTTGCGGTACTGGGAATTGAATTCAGGGGCATTCTACCTCCGAGCTACATGCCCGGCCCTATTTTTTATTCTTTATTTTGAAACGGGATCTCACTAAGTTGCAGAGTGCCTCACTAAGTAGCTGAGGCTGACCTTGAACCGTGATCCTCCTGTCTCAGCCTCACAAGGACTGGGATTACAAGCATGGGCCACCACGCCTGGCTGGGATGAATCTTTCAATTGCTATACCAGTGACAATTATGATGCACTTGTTTTATCTACATGTTGCATCAAAAATTTCAGAGTGGGTTTAACCACTTTGGAAAGAATTCCAGATACAAAGGTGAATACTCCTTAAATAAATACTACAATATCAAATTTCTCACTGGCAGAGATTAAAATGTGGAAACACATATAGACACATGAATATACATTCTCTAAGTTGAAGAGTTTTAGAAGAGGTGGATGCAGGGTGTAAAAATGTTTTAATGCTACTTTAACAAGTATATTTGATATATTTTTAAAGTAAGTGATAACATGGTATTATTATGTCTAAAGTATTTCCTTAGTAAATACTATATAAAATAAAAGTATAATGAATAAGAAATTGCAAAATAGTCTCACTAGCAGCATCTTTTCTTTCTTCATGCTACCTTCATTCCATAATAGTTTCAACTAGTGTATGATTTTTGTCTATCTAGTAGACTTATCTCTGGAAAACCTATCACTCCGATACTATTTTTGAAGATGACACATGGTGCTTCATCTTCACCACAAATGGTGAATGGCGACCAAATAAAGGAATCAGAATATAACCAAAATATAACATTCATCAGGAGATGTCGCTTTTGGTATACCCATTTTCAACACAAAGCTAAACAGTGATCCAATCAACCATTTATAATAGTTAATCCCTTGCCCATGTTTTATTTCTAGAAGGACTGGAAATTGAATTAGGGTCAATCATAGTCTTTCCTGAGATATAACACATTGGTCTTGAGTTTATTTTGCTAGGACCTAAGCATAATATTGTTTTTTCTTGTTGTAACTGATTAAGATATTCTTCCATGAATATATAGAAGCAGATAAAGATACAAGAGTTAAAGAAATATATCTGAAACTAGTTACAAGAAATAGGAAAAGTGAATCCAAATAATATTTACTGAAGTTTTGGGTTTAGCCATGCCCGAAGGAGTGATAGCTTTGAATATGACCTTGGATTTTCTATTTCTTTTGCAAATTTTATGGTAGGTTTCTTTGTTTCCCAAAAGAAAAAAATCATAATGGATGGGATAGCACATAACTAATGATTGTTTAACTCTATTTTAAAGTAACTTCATAACTGATGCAGTATCTCCAATGCTGGCAATTATGACAGAAACTTTAACAGAGTAAAAAAGGATTATAATTAGGAAAGGACAATTCTGAGCCTTCTTTCAACTGTAAGTCTCATATATATGAATCTCCAGACTCCTAAAATTCTCTAAGTTTAGTCTAGATATTCATTCATGTATTTATGGCTTTGGCATGCTTGTGAATTTTAACATTTGGGTTTATTTTGCATGGTCTTCCCTATATATTTTGGCCCCTGCTCTACAAAGGTCCAGGGTTGGCCAGATCGATGAAAGAGAATCTATGCCTGGGATTTAGGAAAGTCTTCTCTGATAGTATGATATTTAGCTAAGAATTATCAGGAATATAAATTAATAGAGGAGAGAAAAGGAGAGGCAAGAAGATGAGATGAGGAGAGGATGAGGATAAGAAGGAGGAGGAGGAGGAGGAGGAGGAGGAGGAGGAGGAGAAGGAGGAGAGAAAGGGATAAATGTTCCAAGCAGAAGGAACAGTATTTAGGTAGCTTTAATGCAAGAAGAAATACAACCAATTCTATCAATTAAGAAGTCAGTATTCTAGGATGGGAATGAAGAAAAGTAAATCGATTCTATAGAAACTTGTGGGCTTTATTAAGGATTTAAAAATTAAATATTAGGAGCAATGAGAAGTTTTTAAAGACTATTAAGGAATAGAGTAATATGTTTAAATTTATGCTTTTAGAACCTTAAAAAGGGTAAGTGAGGAAAAACTTAGGAGGGGGCATGCTAGGCACATAAGTAAAAGGGGCAACCATACACAGGTGTGTTGATGTAAGAAATGTCTCCAATTTTGGCAGTAGTATCAATGCTTTTACAATGCTACTAATAGGGTTAGTAAGAATAGAATAGAATAGTGGTTTTAGGTTTTAGAGCTGTACACAACAACTAAATGATGGGCAAAGAAAAAATAATACCAGTTTAAGATAATAAAAAATAATATTCAGAATCCACTATAATGAAAATATAGTAGTTTGACAACACAAGTTGCCCAACATTATTTAACTCAAAGCCATGCGTGAGCCAGTTTTCTTTATCACACTCCATTTCCCACCTCCTACTTCCTTCTTGTTCCATCAACTTACACACACGTTTCCTAGGTTCAGCTACCAACTGTCTTTTGAAATCCAACACATTTGCCGGCAAGTGTTAATCCCTGTTTCTGGAATTTAAGTTTTTAGGTTTAAATATTTGATATATTTTTATTCATTGTAAGGAAAAGTTAAGGATAAATATTTGCATTTGTTTTTCCCAGATAGTTAGCAAATTTTCCTGTACCACTTCTTAAATATCTCTTCATCCTACTTTGAACTCTGTTTTCATTATAAATTAAATTCATACTCCTATTTAAGTCTTTCTGGATCCTATTCTGTTTGATTAATTTCTTATCTTTCTAGGTCTTTTCCAGATCAAAAGCATTTAATTAATGTAGGTTAATGTGAATATTATTATATAGTAAGCTTTCTACCCTTGTTTCTTTATATTTCAGTTGTGCTGTCCTGGGCTAATTTCATATGTTTAACTTTCAAAAATAATTTTACATTTTTAAATTAAAAATGCATTTAGTACTTCATTTGAAATCCTATTCAATTTATAGGTAAATACAAGTAGAATTGAACTTTTTATAGTGTTAATCTCTTATTAAAATGATACTTGAATTTTATTTTTTTTTCTATTTACTGTACTGTTTTCTTAAGATATCCCCTTCCTTCCAGAGTCATAATGAGATATGAAAAAAAAAATATATATATATATATATATATATTTGGAGTAAAAAAAGAGTAATTAAAGAAAATTTCCTATGCAAAAGGTGGTAAAATACCACATGCATCTCAAAATCTAGGAATACAATTTCTACTTTTATTAACTGATTAATACACTTTTATAATACATTCCCCTATATTTTTAACTAAATGTTCATCGGTCATCTATTTGTATAATGACAATATATACTATTTCATTTAGAGAGAAGCTATTAATCACTATTTCTTTAGTATAGTTGATCTAGATTACTTTTTATTGTTGATAATTTTAACAAGTAAATATAAACCAATATTTTCTGCAATTTTACAAGTTTAATGATTGGAGAAAAAAATTAAAAACTATTTTTTGATCCTGCACATTTCAGTTTGTGTTTCTACTTCCCTAAAGCACATACTTCTGGACTGAGTGTCATAGGAAATGTTGATGCTGTGATACAAGTTAATGCCAGGTTCCTTTGTGTCTTAACAATAAATAATATACCATATTAGAGAATAATTTTTCCAAAGGCCATTTGTTTATATGGGAATGTCTGGCAATAAGATACAGGGAAATGATTGAAATTCATGTGAGTAGATCCTAATAAACTCATGCAAAATGTATATTCAATTCTCCTCTCTCTTATCCAGGTCCTAAAATGTTCATGCCTATTCCAAGTACTCCCAAGTACTGGGATTACTGGCATGTGCCACCACATCTGGCTTACATAATTATTTTTAAGCACTTTATCTTTTATTTAAAATTATATGTGTTCAGGGGGTATGCATTAGTATTGTAAGAAAACATCTTATTACTCTGTTGGTAATATTATTAATAAATGCAATAAAGTCATATTCTTTGGATAGATCTCTTTTGGTGGAGGTATAGTCCTTCACTGTGCCTATTCATTCTTAATAGTTGCTTCTACCTCTCTTTACAGCTCTGTGACCATGAAGTTTCCAGCAGACCTTTACCAGTCTACAGAGTATGTGGAAGGGGCTGCTTTAACTAAACACATTTGACTCCTTCATTTCTGCAGTTTTCTCTTTTAAGTTCCGTTCAATTGTGAATTTTAAAAAATATTCTTATTAAATTTGCAGCCAAAGTTGTATGCATTTGGGTACACGCATGATGTTTTGAAATAAATGTATTTTGAAATCATTACATTTAGTTAATTAATCAATGCATTACTTCCCTCACACAATCAACATTTTTTGCAAGTGTGGCAAGAATGCTTAGTACTCACTCTCTTTGAAGGTATTAAGAGTACAAACCAGATATGGTGGCAAATGTATGTAATCCCAGTACATAGGAGATTACAACATGGGGAGCACAGGCTTGAGGCAAGTATGAAGTAATTTAGTGACACTCCCTTTTAAAATATAAAATAAAATAGGGCCGGGGTGTCACTCAGAGGTAGAATGTCCCTGGGCTCAATTTTCAGTACCACAAAAAAAAAGAAAAAAAGGAGAAGGAAGAAGAGGAGAAGGAGGGGGAGAAGGAGGAGGAGGAGGAGGAGGAAGAGGAGCAGCAGCAGAATTATTAACTGTAGTCACCATGTTGTACAATAGATTTTTTCAACTTAGTCCTCCTATCTGAATGCAGTTATATATGCTTTGACCAACATCTTCCCTTTCTGTGGCACCCCAGCCTCAAGTAACCACTAATTCCCTTCTCTACCTCTATGAGATCACCTCTTTCTGATTTCACATATGAGTGATGTCATACAGTCTAATGCCCTTTAGTTAATGTCTTTTAGTTTTATCTACGTTGGGGGAACTTAGCACTATATGATTATATTATTCTACTTTTTATTTCTTTTTTTCCTTCAAATATGCAAAGATAGATGGTGAACACTTGAGGTTACTTCTCTTTTCTCTGAGAAGTTAGGTTGAACAGTGAAGTTTCATTTTAGTAGGTTTTCCCAGCACTTCCCCAACACCATAGGATGCCTCTCGTGTTGGGGAAGTTCTGGGAAAACCTACTAAAATGAACTGTTCTGTCAATTTCTCTCCAAATTAGGAGAGATCCCTATGGATCCTTTTTATAATTCTCTGCATCTACCTTTAGTTTCTTTGTAAAGAATTACAATTTATTTCCCTCATGAACTCACAGCATCTGTAAGTATTTCTTTGGGACTTAAATCCTAGATGAAAGCGCCCATTTTTTACTTGCAAAATCCAAAACCAAGATTTACTCACCCTTAGGCTACTTATTAATGAGAATTGATAGTTGATAGTTGAATATTTGCCTTTCTTACACACAAATTGTTTCCATATTTCATTCTCTTGTGAGCAACATAAATGCCTAAAAATATATATATATAAAATTTATGTTAATAGTCAAGGGTAGGCATAGTTTTACCATCTGAATTACTCTAATAGTTGCCAGTGACATTTTTTCTCTTTTCTATTTTCTGGTGCTATTATTTTAGGAACGTAGATATATAAGAAGACTACCTTTGTAGATTCCAGAAGGATGGTGGAAATGACTGAGTTTATATAGATACAGTCAGCTGGTAGCCAGTGACTGACCTTTACAGGAGCATGAATGGCCAATTCCATTGACTCAAGGAAGTGAGGTATATATTATACTCCCTGGAATAATTTGGGAATAGAAATTGGAATTTTCCACAATAACATTCTTACTTGGCTTCTTCTCTTTCCTGCTCCCATAATGGTTTCTCCTGAGAGCACTTCCTTAATAAGTAACTTGCAAATTAATCTCCATCTCATAATTTGCTTCTAGGTAATTTGAACTGACAGTGTACTATTAGAAACTTACTGACCTTAACTAACAATAGAATTTATTGTTTCTTATCTGGCCAATATGTTTCAAAGACATGTTGTCCTTTGACTGAGATGTTAATCTGAATTGTCAACTTGACTGAGAGATACCTAGGATTACTTGACTTTGGGATGTGTTCATGAGATTATTGGCATATGTAACAGAAGACTGAGGGGGAGAGCCTGTTCTGAATGTGGGTAGCTATGTATTATAGGTTAGGGGTCCTGATGGAAAAGGGAAGAAGGAGGAGGAAGTAGTGTGAAAGCAAACTCAATTCTTTTTGGGTGGAGGTGTGTTTGCTCTTGCTTGTGCATATTGGAATTCAAGTCCCTCACTCCCCAACTAGACCCTCTCCAACAATACTCCAGAAAATTTCCAAGCTTTTCTGTCTCGGATCATTGACTTCTTCTGTACTGAGACTCCAGTTTGTTGTAAGCAGCTGATGGTTCTTCCAGATCCCCTAGTGCAGGGAGCCACTTGGGTCCACACTGATTTTGAGTATAAGCCAATTTGATAAATATCCTTTTATAATACATATGTCCTGTGAATACTGTTATTCTAGAGAATCCTCAGTAACACAGGTTTCATCCATTTCTTTGTTTATTATTATGGATCTAACACACACACACACTTGCACAAGCACACATATATACTAGCTCCCAAAAGACAACCACTCAGAAGCCAAGACAAGAATGCTGGCATATGAGCATAAATTTTTGTCTGATTATTTTCCTATTGTTAATTCAATTTTGAGCAGTATCTTAAAAATTATGATTTCTCAAGAATTTTTAGAGAACCAATTAATGTTAACTTTGTGTGTGTGTGTGTGTGTGTGTGTGTGTGTGTGTGTGTGTGTGTGTCTGTGCTACTGGATATTGAACCCAGGGGCATTCTAACTTCAAGCTATACCCCCAGTCTTAATATATATGTTATTTTGAAAAGGGGTCTCTCTATGTTGCCGAGGGTCGCTCTAAATTGCTAAGGCTGGCCTGGACCCTGCAGTCTTCCTGTCCTTGCCTTCCAAGTACTAGAATTACAAGTGTGTGCTGCCAAGCCCAGCTAATGTTAACTTTTTATATTACTCAGTGTGAGAATATAAATATAGTCACTAAATAGAACAGTACCTACTGGGAGATATTTTCATTTTATTCTGTCTCTTCCATTTGCCTGTTGCAGAAAGACAGACAGTTTGTATGATATATGCTTCTGAAGTCATAGAATAAAAAGACTAACTGGTTTATAGATATTTTATTTTCCCACTTCTTCTTTAAGGCTACTAATTGAGAAATCAAAAATATCAGCGATTGCTGACTTGGTCCAGTCCTTTAGCTAGCCAAGATTGGTGGCTTGGTCAATGATACTGTTATCACCCTGGAAAGTCTAAACACAATCAGCGCAATCAGCTATGCACTATATGCCAAGACTTTTTGTATGACATATATACTTTTATCCTGTTTTTAAGAATACCCATATTTTAGTACTTTCTATAGAGAGTAGTTGATAAATGACAAGTGAAAGTGGAAGGTTGAAGTAGCTCTGCTACAGAAGAAACACATCTGAAGTGCACTTTATTTTGTAGTCACAGCTAGTAAAGCCATAGTTATTTATTTTGAGTCTCTGCTATTCACAGAAAACAATGTGTTATGAAATAGAAAGTGGAAGAAGATGGTTTCTTCTCAAGAGAAACTTGAACTATAGCTTACAGGTTACTGATCTTCTTTCTTATTTTCCTCACTGATATCTATCTTAATACACATCACATTCCAATAAGTAGATTCAAGTTTGAATTCTTTAAGTAATTACTACTCAAGTTATATAATCCCTTTACTTTTAATGAACATGAAAATATCATTGCTCCATTTTTTATGTGCCTTGCCCTCCAAACTCTTCTATAACTTTCAAGAACATCACTGTTCTGTAATAATTTTTTCAGTCTTATTTTACATTTTCCCTAGAAATATTCTATTAAACCATAGAAAACATAATGATAGTTCTGTCTTCAGAAGAAACTGATCACTCTTGTAAGTTTTACACTGAGAATTCTTAGAAGTAAAACAATAGAGTTAGCCATATACTTTTTCTTGTTTTGATAAAACAATGACCATTGTAATAAATTCTGTAAAGTTAATATTATAAACTTCAATGAATGAGCCTATTGTCTAATACCTCCTAAAAATGTATTGGAAGAAAAATCTGATAAGAAATTATATTATTGGTAAGAAATGAAACAACAGCACTCTTTAAGGAAAACTATCAGGCTAATTATTTCTTAACACCATCAGTCATCTGGAACTCAAGAGAAACCCATTGGGTACTGCTAGATACCCAATGGAGTGACTCAGCTTTAAATGACTGGCACTATTAAGATTTCATAGAATGTGGAGCAGCAAGACTTTCAGACATTCCTGGGGTAATGTATAATGGGATAACACTTATGGTAAAGTGATTGGCAGCTCCTTATGAGTTGAACAAATACCTATCTTACAACTTAGCAATTCCATCCCCAAGTATTTTTCACAAGATAAATAAAAAAATAAAAAGATCAAATAATTTATGTTCAAACTCACTAGCATGTATGGGGAGGAACCATGGGGGTGGGGGTAGCAGGGTGGGATCTGGAGGGAATTACACCAAGTGATGCTTGTGTATATGAATGTATCAGTCTGAATCTTGCTATGTTGTATAATTATAATGCAGAAATAAAAATTTTAAAGAATTAAAAGTACTTACTGAAAACATCTGGCTCATCAATAGAAAAATTAGAAACCCAAATAAAAGGACAAAACCACTTACATGATATTCAACAACACTGATGGTTCTCAAAGTGCATGCTGGTTGAAATAAGAAGGGTGAAAAAGATATACATAATGAATGCTTCTACTTTATGAATTTCGTGAATAATCACATGATTTAGGATGGTCTTGGCATGAAATGGTCATTGGGAAACCATCAGGATGGTAGGCATGTCCTATATACTGAGCCAGATATAATCTGTTATAATTTGCAAATCTGTTAATTTGCCAAAACTCCTAAAACTTAAAGTTTAAATGCATTCAAAACATATCTTATTTAAAGACATTCCTCCATATTTGGGGGACCTAAAGAAAAATGTATAAATAAAAATTTCATGATGTAAACTCTATTTTCATAGCTTATTTATATTTTCTGATTTAATTGTTTTAAGCTATCAATAGTCTTTTTTTTTTTAATTTTTTAATTTTTATTGTAGTAATTCGTGCAATATAGCGTACATCTTTGTTAAGTACAAATTGTTAACAACATATTTGCACACAATTCTCATTTGACCCCTTCCCCGATTCCCTCCCCATTCCC
>PVLC010043837.1:0-12258 GCA_004027655.1 Graphiurus murinus
CACTATAAAAGAAGTCCTTTAATCCAACATGATCAGGATAGGTTGAGAGTCAGATAATCTATAAAACTGGTTGAAGTAAGGAATCATAAAAACTATATTCTTATAAACATATATATACTATATACTCATTCACAACTTGGTCCAAGATATGCCTTGTTTTTGAAGGTGGGTCCACCTTTGGAATTCTCAATTACTTTCTCTATGTAACCAGGAAATTTGTAGAATCTGTGCAGAGTGTTACGACTTTCTTCTCAATCTTTTAAAGTTATCTTGTTTATATTTAATTTGGCCTCAACTTTTTAAAAAGTTTTTTAAACTCACACTAATACATTGTTCTAAGCTGGGAGTGGTGGTGCATACCTGTAATCCTAGTACTTGGGAGGCTGAGATAGGAGGATTGCAGTTTCATGGCCAGCCTCAGCAATTTAGCAAGGCCCTCTGCAACTTAGTGAGACCCTGTTTCAAAATAAAAAATAAAAGAGGGCTGGGGGTGTAGCTCAGAGGAAAAATGTCCTTGGGTTCAATCCCCAATACCACAAAAAGAAATAAATAATAATAATAATAATAATAATAATAATAATAATAATAATAAAATAGGGCTGAGAATGTAGCTCAAAGGTAGAATTCCCCTGGTTTAATCTCTAGTACCAAAAAAAAGTCAAAGTCAGCAATATAGTTTTCATAGTAACAACTCTCAATTTTACACTTATATTTCATCCAAATACTAGTTAGATGTGTTAAACAGGACAAGCACACTGACATAAACAAGTTTGAGAACACACAGCTGTCAATAGGCTTCCAACTGCTCTGATGGAGCAGCTAAGTCACTATACCACAGATAGAGGTAAAGAGAATTGGCAAATGAATTAAATAAGCTTCTATTGTACCTCACCCGAGAGTCAACCAAGGAAATAGCTAATGGTCTATTCCAAGGCTAGCGGGAGAAACTAAAGAACTTGTTGGAACAATGAAGGGACTGTAGGTTGGTTTCTTACCTGGTGCCTAAGGGTTTGAAGAGTAATTTTATCTGCCCTATTTTTATCTTAGAAACTATTGGATAAACCCCATCATTCATAAGACCCAGCAGCACTGCTATGAACAGGACAGAAAGAAAAGGTAGTGATGCAAAGCAGAAAAACAGAATTCATACTTATTTGATGTTCCTAGTGCTTCCTGGAGTATGGAGGTTCATGTTGTGTCTTGAGATCCTTTGACTAAAAACTTTAATCCCTAGTATTCTGACTGGGTTGAAAAGTCAGCTTAGTTGGCTTGGTTCAGCACCAAAGACCTCCGTCCACCATCTGACTCATTATTGCTATTATATAGGGCTCAGATAAAAATCTTTAGATGAAAAGCATCCGGAGCTGGGTCCAGTCTCAATGGCAAGTCCACACTGGCTAATTCTACCTTAAAACACTTGCTGCTGTGGGGATGGTCTATTTAAAGGGCCTTTCTTTAGTTCTTGGGTTTGATTTATTTATGATTTATTATTTACGTCCTGTCTACTTCGATGAAGGATTTGAGGCGGCTTAGCTCTTCAGCTGAACTCATTCTTAATCGGTGCAGTCACTTCTCTCTCATCCTGACACATCCAACTTCAATGAGTCGTTTTCCCAGCATGATCAATTAGCTTGGACTCCTGTGGTCCGGGCCTTCCACTGAGAAACAAAGGCTGGGCATCTGTGGAGTCTGTGACCTTTGGTTAGCTGCCCAGCGCAGGGAAGAGCCCCAGCAGCACAGGAAGCCCTGGTACAACTTCCCAGGGCATCCCCTTTGGTGTCTGAGACCTCTCTGGGGGCGTCATAGGGTGTGAAGACTAGCCACAAATCAGGGGGTTGGTAGCATCCCACACCCTGCACCCAGGGAGCTCAGAATGGACTGAGGACCCTCCTCTGAGAGGGCTGTGGAGCCGCCCAGTATGCTCTCTGCCAGTAAGTCCAATGATTGTATACCCTTCTGTGCAGAAAAAGAGAAAACCTCCACCTCAGCCCCTTGTGGATATCCATCCTCATCAAATCTGATTCAGTGGAGCACGGCATCTGCAGGAATGATTCCTGCCATTCATCCTCTGGGCTGACTAGCTCACCTAACTCAGCTATGCTCTGGATTCCCATCTAAAACTTAGTGAAGAAAACATCTGCCAGAGGAATGTCTGAAGAACCTCCGGTGAGAGCTGCCACACATGGCTGCAGAAAAAAGGTCCTGGGTGAACTGGGCATGATGGTGTAAGCTTGTAATCCCAGTACTTAGGAGACTGAGACAGGAGGATTGCAGGTTCGAGGCCAGCCTTAGCAACTTAGTGAGACTCTGCTTTGTTTTGTTTTTGTGGTAGTAGGGATTGAAGCCAGGGGAATTCTACCTCCAAGCTACACTCCCAGCCCTATTTAATTTTTTTATTTTGAAACAGGGTCTTGCTAAGTTGCTGAGTCTGGCTTCAAACCTATGTTCCTCATGGTTCAGCCTTTCAAGTACTAGGATTATAGGCATGTGCCACCATACCCAGCTCCAGTTAGAGACTCTGTTTTCAAACAAAAAAATAAAAAGTCCTGGGGCATAGCTTGGAGGTAGAATACCCCTGGGTTCCATCCCAAGTACAAATGAGAGAAAAAAAAGCCCTGAGTAGTGTCCCTGGCAGTCACTTCTGTCGGCCAAATCTGACTACCTTCTCTGACTCTCAGCCCTTTACTCTTGGTTCTTCCTTATGTGAGCTGTGGCTGCTAATTTCAACCCCTACTCCATACACTTTCTCCCAGAGGATGGATAAAGCACTCACGTACTATCCTCCTATCCAGGCTGTCACCTAGCTCATGTGCCCATGAATCTGCTCTCTGAGAGGATGAGCATTCAGCAGTTGTTAATGTGACGGGCTGTCCTTAGAACAGAAATGCTTCAGGCCACCTGGAGGTGTTTTTCCACCAGCAGGGATGGGTTTGAAGTGAGCTATCCACACTCTCACCAACCTTTTGCAACCAAGAGGAGACATCTGGGAACAGCTGGCTGAAGCTTTGGGTGTAACCTGTGGTTGTGGAATTAAATGGAGCCAACTTGCACACACAAGGAATGAACCCAGGACTCACTCTAAGAGGTTCGGTAAGGACTGATGTCGGTGCACAGACAGAAGGTCCAAGTGCGGGCACGGACCAGAATGAGAGACATCTTCGCAGAATAGGAAACTTGGAGATACTTTCCTCGAGGATCTACTTCATGGCCTGCTTTTATCTGCTAATTAGCACTCTCTTCTAACCACTGGATAACCAGTCACAGACTTAAATTATGGCAGATACATCAGGGGCAGAGCTTAGAACTCATTGGGCGGGAAAAAATGAATATCAAAATCTATAGGATCCACATTATGTATCTGGAATATAGGTATGAAAAAGAATTTTTGCTTTATATCATTCTAACCTAATATGTCAAGGTAATAAGTTTATATCCTTATCCTAAATATAGAAATGCATGGAGACCAAAAGATAAGACTTGAACTATATTTTTCTATTTGTAAAACACTTCCAAAAACTTTAAAGCTACCATGATTATTACAACTGTGCTTGACAAATGAGGAAACCAAGGCTCTGAAAAAAAAAAAACAAGTGCTTTGCTTGAGGTCTGGATCTGTGGTGTTTTGACTCAAAGTCGGCTTTACTGCTGGCTCTACCATGTTCAAACCATCAATGAAACAGGAGTTCACTGATCAAGTCTATGGGGGAAGACTCTTCAGAGAACTAAAAAGGCAGCTGAATAGTACAGTATCAATTGCCTGACTTGGACCTTTCATGTCTGCCCATAGAAATTCAGAGTTGGTTTTTTGGGGAGGGGTACTGAGGATTGAACCCAGGAGTATTCTGCCTCTGAGATACACCCTTAGCCCATTTATTTATTTATTTACTTACTTACTTATTTATTATTTATTTATTTTAGAAACAGGGTCTAGATGAGTTGCTGAGGCTGGCCTCGAACCTGTGATTCTTCTGTCTCAGCCTCCCAAGTACTAGGATTACAGATGTGCACCACTACACCCAGCTAGAAATTCAGATGTTAATAGGCAGATGATTCTGTGGCTAAAAGGACTGGAGGTATATGCTTGGCTCTCAAGTCTAAAATAAGGAAAATTGCTGGTGGAAGATTGTGCATGCATCCCATTTTATAGAACGGCTGTATCAATGTTGTGCAAAGGGGAAGCTGTTAGACATAAAGAGATTCTAAATGTTTGTAACTCTTAAGTTGATGTTTCCTCCAGGACGCACCAAGGAAGTAAGTCAGCCCCGCTGGAAAGTGAATTGCAATGACTGGATTCGCCACTGGCAGCATTTCGGCAGTCTTTCTCCTGCCCCTCCTTAGATAACAACCTCCTGTCCTGGAAACTTACAGCTCCCTGGACTCCTGCTCCTTGAAAACTCTCTAGGAAATACTTCTCGGTATTAGAAAGAAGTTTATTCCCTTCTTTGCAAACAGAAGTCACCTTTTGGAAAATCCGTGTTGTTACCTATATCTCTAGGAAGAAGCAGATGATTGGGTGGCTACTAGTGGGTCTGGGCTTATATCCCTGGCCCATCTCTTTCTAAAACAAGTTTACTCAGCCTATCAAAGGACTGTTGACTTCCTCAATTAAAAATGGGGAAAGTGAAAATAATGCCCACATTCTTCTGAGGAAAAGGTGAAATAAGAAAATAAGGTGAATTGTGAAAGACATAGCAGCATATGAAAAAGAGTTTAGAGATATCAGTAGGGGAAATAAGAATTGCCAAGACCCTGGGGCAAGGGAGGCTGGACTGAGAAGGAGCCTTCTGGATTCCTCTCAGCTGCCCAGCACACCTCCCAGCCAGGCACCAGGGAACCCAAGCTATGTCGGTGTGTTCTGTGCTACGGTGTGCTCTTGAGGGGGGCCAGAAATGATGCAGCACAGGTGGTTTCCAAGCGAAATTCCCAGAGTCCAGAGTCACTCATGCTCTAACAGCTGGGCGCCTTGACTTTTATTTATTTAAAACAACTAGGAAAGGATCCCAGTAAATGTTTGCTGAAGACTGAGAAAGAAGGTAAGGATTTACCAGTTGATGATTCATGGTCAGGGTAAAGGAAAGGGTGTGTGTGTGTGTGTGTGTGTGTGTGTGTGTGTGTGTATGCGCATGTGTGCGCACGTGTGTGTGTGTGTGTGTTGGGGGGGGGGATCTTAAAAAGTAAAACCCAAACAAAATGAATGGATGACACAAGGGCAGGTGGCTGTCTCTAGACCCTGTGAGACCGAAGCACCCATGCTGTATCCAATCACGATTCTAACCAGGATGAGTCCTGAACATACCTCAGACCTGTGGAGATTTCCATCTCCTCAGCCCCCAAGCAGCTGAGCAAGGCCCAGGGCAGCTGGGTTATCCCAGGGGGTTGAGCAAACGTTAGCATGTATCTGGGTAGGAAAGAGGCTGAGAAAACCCGGTTAGGAACCAAGAAACAGCCATAGCAACGAGGAACTGCAATCTTAACATCTTTCTGTATTACAGTCAGGGATTGATGGAGTCTTAGATCTCAAATTTCATCTACTTTCTTGCCTGATTCCTTCCTTCTGATGTGGAGGCCTCACAAGTGCTCTGTGAGGCAGGTACCCCCAATTTAAGGGTATGCAAACCAAGCCTCAATGAAGGCAAGCTACTTGCCCAGGGCCATCCTGTGTTAAGCACCAGCCTGGCCCCTGATCCACTGCTCTTCCTCCACCTCCTTTACAGCATAAAACAGCCTGGTCAGTGGGTATACCTGGTTTGTCAGTCTGACTGCTAATGACTAACAACACTAATGTTAGAAAATGTAAGAGTGAGTGTAATAAGTAGGGACACTACAATGGCAAAGAGGAGAGGCTTGCAGGAGCACTTGGAAGAAGAAGTAACCCTCATTTAGGGGCTGAATGGACACCGCACTAGGAGAGGTTCCAAGGTGCTGGGCCAGAGTGACTGTGGGAGGATCACAAACGGCGCAGAGAAGTCACGATAATGACACAGTGGCTGGGCGAGGAAGAGGCTCTTTCACAGGTTGACTGTAGCCAGATGGCCCCTTAGAACAAGTGTCAGACATGTTTTTGGATATATGGATCCTGGACTATTATTTTTGCTCACAGAAGAATACTGAAACTTTGGGGCTATCTGAGGCCCTTCAGGAGAAAATCGCCCAGCATCTATAACACAAGAGGATCACTGAGTTCCTGTAAGGGTGTCTGGGAGCTCTGTGGCCCCAGCCTAACATTTATAATTAATTGGAAAGCCAACTGGTTATTTATTGCATATGCTCCTCTCACATAGATTTCAATGAAAGGACATTCTTACTTCAAGATCCTAGATCCTCAAGTTGAGCTACATTCTTGCTATTAAAGGTATCTTCATACCTGCAGAGTTTCAGCTCCTGGAATGAATAGGCTCTCACCACCAAGAAATCTGTAGACTATCCAAGCCACCCATTCCGAAACAGAACCCAAAAAGAACATTCTCACAACCACAGCATGCTAGGAAGGCGACTGGCTCTTCACTGACTGACGAGCAGTCTTCACATGCAGTTTTTAAAATTGTCACTCGGCATGGCCAGCCTGTCCCACCACAGCAGCTGGCCCCTAAGAAGGAGCCTAGCGGGCATTTTACATGGACAGCAGCACTGTGGAGGACCAGACAGGTGCTCATCCCTTAGCAACCCCAGCACAGCTCTGACGCGGATGTAACTCTTCTCAGCAGACAACCCTGACTACAAAGCTAGAAATATTCAATGCTCCAGCCACCTCACCTCCTCTCCTTGGAAACCTCGCGTCTGTCTGACTTCTCTACCGGCAATGAACAAGTAAGACAAGCACACAGCTTCATCACGCCGTCTGTTCTAGCTGCCCTGGGAAGTGGAAAGGAGACAAGGAGGAAACCTGTGCTTGACAGAGTGGGAAGGCAACAGGGCTATGAGAAAAAAGCCTTTAATGTGTGGATTGATGGCACTACTCACAGAAGGAAAATTTAGGCTGATTATCAGCTTACATTTCTCATTAAACTCCAGGTAGGTGATGGGTAGTTAGCTTGCTTCAGTGGTCAAGGTATCTGAGTATTTTATAGTGAAAAATGTGTGTGGAGCCGGGCGTGGTGGCGCACGCTTGTAATCCCAGCATTCGGGAGGCTGAGACCAGAGGATCCGGGTTCTCGGCCAGCCTCAGCTACCTAGTGAGGCACTCCACAACTTAGTGAGACCCGATTTCAAAATAAAGAATAAAAAATAGGGCTGGGGGTATAGCGTGGAAGTAGAATGCCCCTGAGTTCAATCCCCAGTACCGCAAAAAAAAAAAAAAAAAAAAAAAATGTGTGTGTGTGGGGGGGGAGTAGGGTACTAGGGATTAAGCTCAGGAGCATTCTACCTCTGGAGCTACCCCTCCAGACCTTTTTATTTTTTGCTTTGAAACAGGGTCTTGCTAGGTTGCTGAAAGTTACACTAAATTGCTGAGGCTGGCCTTGTACCTGTGGCCCTCCTGTCTCAGCTTCCCATACACTGGGATTACAGGCATGCACCACCACATCCAGCATAGTGAAGTATTTTTTTTTTTTTTTGTGGTACTGGGGATTGAACTCAGGGGCATTCTACCTCCAAGCTATACCCCCAGCCCTATTTTTTATTCTTTATTTTGAAACCGAGTCTCACTAAGTTGCGGAGTACCTCACTAGGTAGCTGAGGCTGGCCTCGAACCCGGATCCTCTGGTCTCAGCCTCCCAAATGCTGGGATTACAACATAGTGAAGTATTTTAATGGTCAATATTAATTGTAATTTGTCACTGTAAGTTTAGTGAGAAACTTAAAAAAGTGACCACATCATAGGTGTTAAACACACCAAAGATAAGATGGAACATATGCATTCCTACAAAAGGCAGCCTGAAATCAGCCAGGTTGCCCATGACTTTCACTGTAAGAGAGTTAAGTTTCTCCAGGGGATGGAGAAATGGGAAAAAATCAGATCAATTGTTGCTTTGCCCGTTGGGCTTGGCAAAATGTGAGAAAGCACATAAAAAGCTAGTTCAGAATCAGCTTTACTAGTATCGGTGCCTGTTTTAAAGAACACCTGTGTAAGTATCTTAGCATCTCTCAGTCTCTCTGTGCATGGTATATCAAGAGTGATGAGCGTGGTGGCACACACCTGTAATCCCAGTACTTGGGAGGCTGAGACAGGAGGATTACAGGTTTAAGACCAGCCTCAGCCACTTAGCAAGGCCCTCTGCAACTTAGTGAGACTCTGTTTCAAAATTAAAAAATAAAAAATAGAGAAATAGAGCTAGGGGTGTCGCTTGGAGGTAGAAGTACCCCTGGGTTCAATCCCCAGTAACACACACACACACACACACACACACACACACACACACACACGATGAGGCTTCTACTACCACTAAATAAGTCTGCACTCAAGGAGTAAAGCCCAAAGAGTGGTGATTTTAGGTTTTAGGAAGAGAAGCTATCCAGGGTTCACACACCATGAATAGGACCTCTCCAAAGATGTTGGAGACAGAAGCCTTGAACAGATTTGAATCAAAGTGTCCCTCTATATGTCAACAGGGAGTAGTTGATTGAAAAATGCAATAAGTTAAAAACAACCAACACAGAATGGCATAATTCTAAAATGGTGAAGGGTGACAAATGGAAACTAGTGGAGAGCTGAATTCTATGTAAGAAAAGTTAAAGGTAAGATTCTAACTGCTTCTGCCTGTCTCATTCTTAGTCATTTTTTCATGTCTACCACAAAACTAACTTCCTCAATAATATTAGTAATATTAAATACTGATCATTATATGCCAAATGCTTGTTTAAGCACTTTATAATAAAGTATTAACTCATTTTCTCATCAAAACAAATATATGTATCAAATGCTATTATATCCCCATATTGAAGATGACAAAATTGGGTCACAGAGATGGGCATGGTAGTGTTTGCCTGTAATCTCAGTATTTGGGAGGCTGAGACAGGAAAGTCATTGCCTCAATGCCAGCTTCTGCCATTTAGCAAGACCCTCAGCCACCTTAATGAGACCCTGTTTCAAAACAAAAAAATTAAATAGGGCTGGGGATGTAGCTTGAAGGTAGAATTCCCCTGGTTCAACACATACACACACACACACATATACCCCACATACACACAGTATGTCAGTATGTTGCTCAGTGGTAGAATGTTCTTGAGCTCAATCCCTAGTTAAAAAAAAAAATTGAGGCACAGATTGGTCAAGTAAATTGCCCATGCCTGCTATCACAAAACTAGTAAGAGGCAAAGGTGGGATCTGCACTCAGACCTGGCTCCCAAATCTGTGCTCTTAAACACTGTGCTTTAGTATCTCTCAACCAAGAGAACTGCCAGGGAAGTACAACAGGCTCCTCGTTAACCTTGCGGGAATGAGTTCTGCCAGCCGGTTCCCAGGGCTTCCTCCCTGCCCCTCAGGACAGTGGTGGCCATGACTGTCATCCCAGTGTCCATGCCGCCCCTCCCACATGGCGGGGAGGATGGGATTTCCGTAGGCTGGTCCATTGATGTGATCTCTGAAAAAGCTTATCTTCTGTCTGCAGAATAATGAGCCAGTGTTTCTGTGTATGGATTAGCTCCAGTGACCTTGGGAAATGTAAGTCTTCCCAAGTCACCCACAAGTAACTGACAAAATTCAAGCTGCAGATCTGCAAAGCTGGGGCTCAGATCCTAGTTTCCAACAGGGTTGGGGGTGGGAACAGCGGTAGCCTTTAAAATCCAATAGGAAACAGTCATCTGACCTAATTTACTTCTCTGCTTTATGAACTATCCAAGAGAATAAAAATGCTCGTCATCTGAGGGCCAACTGTGGGAACGCCAGATGCTGGTAAGCCGACGTGTATGCCTCTTCCTCTCTTACCACCCAAACTGAAGAAGGCCAGCGATTCCCAAGGATCACAGAGCAACACTAACTTCTGTGGCAACATTTTTGCTGGCCTGTGACTAAATATGAGAAAATTGGGGTAATACGGTATGAGTTTTTCCTGAAGCTATATGTACACAGGATAGAGGATGCTCCTTTATTCTGAAATTAAATTCTTCCTACTTCTGATGTTGACATGCCTTTTCTTCAATGAAAGAATTGTGACATTATATTAACAACTTGAACATTGCTGTTTTTAATATCTTTACTTCCAAGACATAAGCTAACATGGTGCTGAGCCTCCTCAGTTAAAAACAAGTTTTGTTGTTGGTGGTGGTGGTGTTAGGTACAAAGATCCCAAAGTGTGGAGTCTCTGGCCCAGGGAGCCAATACCCTGGGTTTTTCCTGACCTCAATCAGGAAGGGGATTCAGAACACAAAAGGGCAACCCCAGTGAGCTGAACTGTACCCGCACTGCTGTTGTCTTCCTTGCAAAGTTCTCATCTGACCTCTGGTTACTCTCAAGTCCCTGGTGGCTGCTACCAGTAGGAATTCCCTGTCCTTCCTGGCCAAGCTGACATGTTGGGCAGAGTTCAGGACGCAGCTTTAAATGTGGTTTCCTGATTAAAAGGGAGACTCCAGTCAGGCAGGAAGGAACTCAGGCTTGAATATTATATGTCATAGTCATCTACCCCTTCGTAGGAATGAAAACATCAACAGAAAAGACCTGGAGCAAAATATCATTCCTGAGAAAATCCCCAACAACCCAGTGAGTGACTGAACATTGAACTTTGTCTTCTGTGTCTTTTTTTGGGGGGGAGGGGGACAATAAAGTGACATACTCAAGACTCAGTTGCTCTAAAATACTTTAAAACCAAATAGTATTTGAAACGGCTAATGGTGACTGAAAAAAATCAACATTAAGAGGAGCTGATACAGCATCTACAGGGCTTTCTAGCTAAGAAAGAGAGGTAGAGAGTAAAGAATGCTAACAGGAATCAGGCGAAAGATGGCTGACTTGGTTCTGCCACTAAACTGCCTTAGAATCATAGGGGAAATAATTCTCAGGTCTCCTGTTTCTTCCTTTCCAGAATAAGTTGGCTGGTCATGCTAAATCCTAAAATCTTCTGATTTTGTTCATTGCCTGGAAGAGGCACAAGCTACTTTCATATGTCAAGAAGAATGGTGAGAAATAATATTAAGGCACATGCCTATAACTCCAGTGCTGAAGCAGGAGGATCACAGGTTCGAGGACAGCCTCAGCAATTTAGTGAGACCCTGTTTCAAAATAAGGGCTGGGGGTATAGGTTGGAGGTAGAATGCCCCTGGTTTCAGTCCCTAGTACCAAAGAGAGAAAAGAAAAGGAGAGAGAGAGAGAGAGAGAGAGAGAGAGAGAGAGAGAGAGAGAGAGAGAGAGACTGGCTGACTTAAAGGAATAGTGGAGAGTGACTCAAGGGTCTCAAGATGCTGATGAGCGACACATTGGTGGGACAGAGCTCCAGGAACACCTCTGGTAGTTTCTTCCAGAGGGCACGTCTTGCCAGATCTCAGAAGTGAAGAACTTGACCTCTGTTGCTGAAAGCAAAAAAGGCAGAAGAAAGGAAGGAAGAAAACAGAAGAGATAGAAATGTCAAAAAGGCAAAGGCTGAAAACAAATGGGATCTTCCAAGCATCAGAGAAGGTATGAGAGACAGCGTGAATGACTGCAGGATTATGAGCTGATAGCACTGGAGGGGAGGGAGTAGGGAAAGAAGAGAAGGTTCAGAGGAGGAAGAGAGATGAGCAGAGAGAGAAGAAAGAAGGAGGAGAGAGAACCAGGCCCTCTACCACTCATTTTTTAAAAAAGAAATGGGATTTCTTAACTCTCCATCCATTTACCAATAAACTTACCAGATGTGAGGTCTTGTGGCATGGCCAACTGTGTCCCCTGAACAGTAAGAGATTAAACAGAAAACCCACACTTTCAACACGAACAATATAGTACCACTTTCTACCATGTGAACGCAGATGTAGCCCATCTGTACACAGATATGGAAGGGGAAAAAAAAAAAAACCCGCACAAGGGGTTCGTAACCTTTTGAAAAAAGATTTGGGGCTAAGCTATCCAGAAATAGAACATTTTGATTACAAAATAAAAACTAGGTCAATAAGATAATGGATGTGATTTAAATGAAAATCACAGTATTTGTAATGAGCTAAAAATGGTATCAATGTTACTGCAGAGAAAGAATATAATTAAATGTATTTTTAAACAGCAGCTCCCCACCCCGGGGCCAACAAATCCCAGCCCGGCCACCAGTATTCCTCCACCTCATCCTAGAGGAATGTGCTGGCACACCACAAGTTGGTCTGAAGAATGCGGAGTTTCCGTACGACTGCAGAAGATCCCAAATG
>PVLC010043838.1:0-12392 GCA_004027655.1 Graphiurus murinus
ATTATTATTGTTCTTATTATTACTTGTGGCACTGGGGACTGAACCTAGAGGCATTCTATCTCTCAGCTGACCAGCATTGTGTTTTGTTTTGAAACAGGTCTCACTAGGTTGCTGAGAGTCTTGCAAGTTGTTGAGGCTAGTCTATACCCCCAGCCCTATTTTTTATTCTTTATTTTGAAACCGAGTCTCACTAAGTTGCGGAGTGCCTCACTAGGTAGCTGAGGCTGGCCGCGAACCCGGATCCTCCGGTCTCAGCCTCCCAAATGCTGAACTATTTCTTTTTCTGAGTATGTGGTGGAAGCTCACCCTTAGCTACACAGGGCCCTTCAGGGATCTGGCATAGAGTGGAGCCTCAAAGCCTTAGTTCATCATCTGCTTGTTTCCTTCAATAGAGTGTGTCAAGAAGGAAGCCATCAAAACAGCTCATGCCAATCTTTTATGCCAGTTTACTTAATTGTACACAATTTGATTTGGATGTAAATATAACAGCATTAAGCATAATTTAACCCTAACATCTAATGGATCACTGCAATTGTGCTTTAGCCAAACTACGCCAACATGCACACAGTTCGTCTATTTCCAGCTGGTCTCAATGCCATCAGTTAGAAGCTCATGCTCTGCTGAGCTCCCCAGAGCTGAGTGTCCCACCTGTCACTGCGGCTCTACCTGATCTTGTCTTCCCACTCTGTTATCATACAATTTGCAGAACTCAATGTCATTGTTTCTATTATCTCCTCCCCTTCTCATAAGTGTTCTGTGTGTTACTCTTGCTTTTTTTTTTTTTTTTTTATTGCGGTACTGGGGATTGAACTCAGGGGCGTTCTACCTCTGAGCTATACCCCCAGCCCTATTTTTTATTCTTTATTTTGAAATCTAGTCTCACTAAGTTGTGGAGTGCCTCACTAGGTAGCTGAGACTGGCCGCTAACCCGAATCCTCTGGTCTCAGCCTCCCGAATGCTGGGATTACAAGCGTGTGCTACCACGCCCGGCTACTCTTGCTTTTAAAATTACTTTTAATTCAATTTTCAGTTGACATACAATATTTATACATTTTTATGAGGCTGATCTCATAGGAATTGAGAGTAGAAGAGTGGCTACCAGAGAAGGGAAAGAGTATAATGCTATAGTTTGGTAGAAAGAACAAATTCTAGTTCTCACTCTTTTTAAAATTAAGAAATTAAACTGATACATTAAAAAATAAAAATGAACATACTAGTGGTATACTATATAATGTTTTGATACGTGCATACATTGTATAATATTAAGTCAGGTTAAATACATCTCCTCAAACGTGTCATTTCTTGACCTTGAAAAAATTCAAAGTACTTTCTTTTTAGCTATTTGATATATACAGTATATCATTGCTGGCTATAGTCACTACTGTGCAGCAGCACAAAAGAATTTCTGATTATAATGATAAACACAATGATAAGTACAACGTAGTATCCTTTGCTAAACATCTCCCTATCTCTCTCACTGTCTTACTGTCCCAGCCTCTGGTAACCACCATTTGACTCTTAACCCTACGAGACCAACCTCATTACATTTGACATATGAGTGAGATTGTGTGGTATATATCTTTCTGTACCTAGCTTATTTCACTTAACATGGTGAGATCTGGTTCTATCTAGGTTGTTGCCAATGATAGTATTTCATTCCTTTTTGTGGCTGAATATTATTCCATTGTGTATTGGTATCACATCTTCCGTATCAATTCATCAGTTGATGGACGCTCAGGTTGCTTGCATTTCTCGGCTGTTATAACTAATGCAATAAACAGGAGCATGCAGAACCTTTTCGGTGTCAATGTACTGATTTCATTTCCTTTGGATATATACCCAGTAGTGGAATTGCTGGATCATATGATATTTCTGTTTTTAATTTTTTGAGGAACCTGCATATTGTTTTCCACAATGGCTAAACTAATTTACATGTCTGCCAACAGTGTGCCAAGACTCTTTTTTCCCCATGTCCTTGCCAGCACTTGTTACCTTTACTCTTTTTCATAATAGTCATTCTTACTGGAGTGAGGTGCTGTCACATTGTGGTTTTGATTTGCATTTCCCTGATGATTAGTGATCTTGAGCTTCTCACATACCTGTTGACCACTTATATGTCTTCTTTTGAGAAGGCTCTGTTGTCCATTAACTAATTGGTTACTTTTTTTTTTTAATTATCTTTCCTTTATTTTTTTCTGCTGAGTTATTAAATTCCTAACATATTGTGGCAATTAACCCTTGTCAGATGTGTAGTTTGCAAATATTTTCTCCCATTCTGTAAGTTGTCTCTTCACTTTGTTGATTGCTCCTTTTGCTGTGCAAAGCTTCTTCAGTTTGCTGTAATTCCATTTGCCTACTTTTGGTTTTGTTTCCTGTGTGTTTGGGGTCTTGTCCAAAAAGTCTTTGCCTATTCCAATTTCCTAAAGTGTTTCTCTATGTCTTCTGCTGAAAGTTTCATGGTTTCGAGTCATTCATTTAAGTACTGTATCTATTTTAAATTTTCATAACTGGCAAGAAATAAGGGTCTAGTTTCATTCTTCTATGTGTGAGTGCTAAATTTTGCCAACACTATTTATTGAAAAGATTGTACTTTCTCCAAAGTGTGTTCGTTCTTAGCTCTCTATTTCTTCTCTTGGTCTACATGCTTGGCGTGTGTGTGTGTGTGTGTGTGTGTGTGTGTGTGTGTGTGTGTGGTTACATTTTGTTTTGATTTGGTTTGGGTACTGGAGATTAAACCCATGGACATTCTACCTCCAAGCTACACCCTAGCCCTATTTTATTTTGAAATAGGGTCTCATTAAATTGCTGAGGGTTTCAAAAAGTTGCTGAGGCTATCCTTGAATCTGAGATTCTCCTGTCTCAACCTCCTAAGAACATGTCTGGTTTTATGCCAATATCTTGCTGTTTTGGTGACTAAAGCTTTGCGGTCTATTTTGAAGGGTAGTATGATATATCCTGTGTTTTTTTCTCGTAAGATGGTTTGGCAACTCAAGATTGTGTGTGTGTGTGTGTGTGTGTGTGTGTGTGTGTGTGTGTTTCCATGCAAATTTCAGTATTATTTTTTCCTAGTTCTACTAAGAATGTCACTGGTATTTTGAAAGAAATTATAAAGGAATTACATTGAATCTGTGGACTGCCTTGGGTAGTGTAGATATTTAGGTATTGTAAATGAGAAATGCTTACTTTATTTCAATTTCAGACAATTTGCTATTGGAATATAACAATGCTGCTGATTTTCACATGTTGATTTTATATTCTGCAAACTTGTTGAACTGATTAATTCTAATATATATATATATATATATATATATATATATATATATATATATATATTTGGTGGATTCCTCAGGGAGAGGGTTCTACAATAAGTTCATGTCATCTACAAACAGTAACAATTAGATTTCCTCTTTTCAAATTTGGAAACTCTATTTCTTTTTTTGCCTGACTTCTCTGAATAGGACTTCCAATACCATGTTGAGTAAGTGGTAAGTGGGCATCCTTGTCTTTTCCAGATCTTTGAGGGAACTCTTTCAGCTTTTCCCCATTCAGTGTGTTGGTTGTTTATTATTTATGGCCTTTTTTTATATCAGGGTAATTTCTTTTCATACTTAACTGTTTTATCACTTTTATCATGAAGTTATGTTGAATTTTTATGAAATGCCTTTTCTTTATGTTCTGGGATGGTCACATGATTTTTACTTTTCATTTTACTGACATAGGGTATCAAATTTATTGATTTGCATATTTTGAACCATCCTAGCATTCCTAGGATGAATCCCACTTGATCATGGTGAATTCCTATATTTCTTTACTTATTGTTTCTCTAAACATATTTGCTATTTAACTCTTTGATGATTATCTGGAGGAAGGCCATGTTCTTCCTTCTTTTACTTGTCATCTTCCTTGAATTCTTCCTTGAATCTTTCCTTGAGTAGGCAAGGCATGTTTTCTTCTAACATAAGACATTGATGGAGAATACAGCATTAAAACTGAGATTTAAATATTAGATAAGATTATTATAAGTGCAGTTCAAAGTGAAGACATTCTACATGGAAAAAATAGCAGAAGTGCCATATTTTTTAGAAAAGCAGGTTTTCATAAATGAGCATTTTTTAGAATTTTGATAAAAAGTATGTAATCTGAGCTCTACTTTTTAGACAAAATTGTGAATGTGCATCACAATATTGTTAAGCATAAGCCTAATATTGCACATGAGGTTATTTGGAAGTTCTCATTTTGCTTGAAGGAAACTCTCTCTTCATTGAATGTCAACTCCTAGTTTCTACCTCCCTTAGCCCCTGGAAACTATGATTCTACTTTATATTTTTTTTTACTTTTTTGCAATACTGGGGATGGAACCTGGGGGCATTCTACTTCCGAGCTACAGCCCCAGCCCTATTTTTTATTCTTTATTTTGAAACAGGGTCTCACTAAGTTGCGGAGGGCCTCACTAAGCAGCTGAGGCTTGCTGTGAACCTGGATCCTCCTGTCTCAGCCTCCCAAATGCTGGGATTACAAGCATGTGTCACCACATCCGGTTTGATTCTACTTTAAATATCTATGACTTTGACCATTTTAGGCACTTCACATAAGTGGAGTCATATGGTATTTATTCCTATGCACTGGCTTATTTTATTCAGTGTAATGTATTCAAGGTTCATATATGTAGTTGTTCCATAGAATTTCCTTTTTTATGACTCAGTAATATTATATTCTCTTTATAGAATATCTTGTCTTTATCAACTTAAGCATAAGGGAACATTTAGGCTATTTAGGACAAGAGATGTTCTATATAAGTCCTACTCAGAATTACTGCATGCAAAACGTTATTTTTATAGGTTAAAACAGTAGACTATCCAGTAATTTAATATTATTCAATATCCTATATGGCTAGCAAGTTAAAGGATAAAACAGTAACATGAACTCAGAAGTAATGAAGTGAAAACTGAAAGCACATTGTAACACATTGAACCCTGGCAAATTTCATGTGTTTTCCTTATTAATTTAGTATTTTAACTAGCAGGGGCATTGGCTTTTAACTTTACTGAACTTAAAAATTACAAAGGGAGATTTAACAATATCATGGGCATGGTTGCACCCTGGAACAAGTAAACCAGCATGCCAGAGGATGCTGGTTTACTTTTTTTAATATCTCAAGCTAATTTCAAAATATATTAACATTTGGGACCAGGTGACATGAGATTTTTCTTTCTTAAGCATTTCTTATGTTTCCCTAATTGATGTAAGACAGTTAATTTGTATCATTGATTAATATTGTTAAGGGAGGATTATTCCTTCCTTCACCTCACTGTTCAAGAAGGTGTGTAGACAGACATTCAGCCACTTCTTGTCAGAGAGGATGTGCTCAGTAGATGTGCTCACATTTAGCTCTGGGTCTTCTTTTCCTGACATTGCTGACCTTCACTTTACTCCTGGGAAACTAGAATAATGTATAACATGTTTTGAGCCCATACTAATGTAATGCTCATAAATTAACAATTTAATATTCATAAATACTATGACATAAATATAATCATTGTCCTCATTTTACTGAAGAAGAGATTCTGATACAAAGAGATAAAAAGCATTGAAGGTGTTAGATTAATAATTCATATATGATAATATGTTCTAAAAGCGTGACCTGATAATCACTATACTTTTAATTAAAATAAGACCTTCTCCTCCTCCTCCTGTTCCTCCTCTTCCTCCTCCTGTTCCTCCTGTTCCTCCTCCTGTTCCTCCTCCTCCTCCTCCTCCTCCTCCTCCTCCTCCTCCTGTTCCTCCTCCTCCTCTCTTATTCTTCATCTTCTTTTGTGGTACAAGGAATTGAACCTAGGAACATTCTACCTCTGAGCTATACCTCTAGCCCTATTTCATTTTTTATAAACAGGGTCTCACTAAATTGCAGAGGGTCTCACTAAGTTGCTGAGGCTGGCTGCAGACCTGTGATCCTCCCATGTCAGCCTACCAAGTACTAGAATTACAAGTGTGGGCCACCATGCCCAGGGGTGACTTCTATTTCCTCCTCCTCCTCCTCCTCCTCCTCCTCCTCCTCCTCCTCCTCCTCCCACTCTTCCCTTCTGCCTTCCCCTCCCCCTCTCCCTCCTCCTTCTTCTTTTTCCAATTCAAGTTAATATAGACAGGCTGCTGAGATATTTCAGACTCCAGAATGTAAGAGAATAAACTTTAAGTTGTTCTAAGTCACCAAATTTGCATTATTCATCATAGTAGCAATAGGAAGCTAACAGACCAGCCCAATAAGTTGGAGAATTGCTGTGTGTTTTATTCTTTTTTAGGAAATTCATAGTATATATGAACGCAAAAATGTTGATGATTGATACTGAAACAGCTAGTAGTTAACTTTTAAGAAATAATTTGTTCTAAGGCAACAACTGTCATATAAAGAGGGCTTTGATTGTGAATTACCTTAATTTCTTGTCTATCTTTTGTTGTTGTTATTGTTGTTGCAAACCTATTCCATACTCTGTAAATCCAAATCCCTGTGGATGAGTTCTAGCAGAGAAGAGTGAATTGTGAGCAGTGCCTGGAGGATCTCACTGGTAGGATGCAGACTCACTCCACCACTCTTCCACTCATTTGATGCATTTAAGTTACTTGATCTTCTCTTGTTTTTTGTTTTTTTTTTGTTTTTTTGCATAGACAAATGGTAGCCCTGTAAATATGATTCTGGGGCTTACATGAATATTCATTTGGATGGTTACTGCTTTACACTTTCTTTTTTACTAACAACCTTGATCACTATTTTAGTTTATGACAGTAAGAGTTTAAAGTCAAAATTTACTTTTTCATAAAATTCTATATTATGACCTATGTATTGGGAAACACTTTATAATAAAATCCTAATTTATGTCTTCGGAAAAATATGCTGATAAATTAATTTTTAATTTTTAATTGAGTTTTCTTAGCACTATTTTAGGACATTACCAATGTAGTTTATGAAAACTTATCTTTTGCATTTATGAGGCACACATTAATTGGAGAATAATTTCAGGTAAATAAAAAAAACACAAAAGCTTTGTACAACAACATAGAAGAAGAAAGGGAATGGATCTTAGCAATGAAGAATACAGCTCTAAAAATGATCCATCATCAGAGCTAGAAAAAACATGGAGAAAGCGTGTGACATTGTTGGTAGATGGGTTCTGTGAAACAGTTACAGAAAAACAGGTTGAAATAAAAAGCAACAAGTAAGCCGGGCGTGGTGGCGCACGCTTGTAATCCCAGCATTTGGGAGGCTGAGACTGGAGGATCTGGGTTCGAGGCCAGCCTCAGCTACCTAGTGAGGTCCTCTGCAACTTAGTGAGACCCTGTTTCAAAATAAAGAATAAAAAAATAGGGCTGGGGGTATAGTTCGGAGGTAGAATGCCCCTGATTTCAATCCCCAGTACCGCAAACAAAAAACAAACAAACGTACAAACAAAAAACCAAAAAAAGCAACAAGCACGGGTTGAAAAGGGAAATGGGTGAGATGAAGTAGGGCTGTTACAAAACTAAAAATGCACTGGCATAATTAAAGCCTTCAGTGCAAGTATAAGGAGTAGAAGTGATATTACACACTATTAAATTAGTGTAGTTGAGAATAAACTTGTAAAGCTCTCCTAGAATGTAGAGAAAAAGACCAAAGAAATGAAACAATGAATGAGAACATAATATATCCAGGGCTCAGGGAGCGCATATAGCTAACCATTTTTCCTGGAGGAGCAGCCAGACCAGATGAACAAAACTATGTAATGGAAGAAGAGTTTCCTAAGCAAAAGAAAGATTATGCATATTGAATGCAAGGGCTCATTTTGTTCTACTATATGAATTTAAATCTTTTAAATACATTATATTTATGCATCAAGAAATATTTGTCAAGAAGGAATGAATAAAAAAATCAAAATATTATTTTCATAGGCAAAATTACAAGATAATAAAAGGCTTAAATATCTACAGATATGTGGTGTTTCAAGAATCATGTTGACCAGTTTTAGTTAAATTGTGCAAATTCATGATATTTAATTACTTTAATGAAAGTCTGACTCTGCTGCTGGTAAGGGGCCATTGAGGGAACAGTAGCACTTGCTGAGCATTAGCAAGAGCAAGAGAGGTAGGAGAGGAAGAGAGTCAGAGGGGAGAGTAAGCAGGGGTAAGAGAGGTGGGAAAATCATTCCCTGTTGGAAAAGGCAGAACAGCAGATTGACTGAAATAAAGTTACTCCATTTGAAAAGAGTAAATAGAAAACACAAGAACAGGACAACAGGACCTTCTTATAATGGCTAACTACTTAGAAATATTAGAGATAATTTGCTATGTAAATATTAGGCTCTACAATTAGCCTTTGTTATACACAACAAAATCTTGAATTTCTCATGTGAAAATTTGTGCGTGTGTGTGTGTGTATTATTTATAAAGTATTTGATGATAAAGAGATGAGCCCAAGTTGAATCACCATGAAAACTCTTACCTATCTTGACGCCGGGCGTGGTGGCGCACGCTTGTAATCCCAGCATTCGGGAGGCTGAGACCGGAGGATCCGGGTTCACGGCCAGCCTCAGCTACCTAGTGAGGCCCTCCGCAACTTAGTGAGACTCAGTTTCAAAATAAAGAATAAAAAATAGGGCTGGGGGTATAGCTCGGAGGTAGAATGCCCTTGAGTTCAATCCCCAGTACCGCAAAAAAAAAAAAAAAAAAAAAAAACTCTTACCTATCTTGAAGTACACTTACAGTTTCTCACTGGGAATGTGATAGGATTGTGATTTATAAAAGTTGCACGTTGTATGGAGCCAGAAGAGAAAATGGGTGAAAATTGGGAATACCCTAATGCTAATGCAATATCTGTATTAATTTAAATGTGGATAACAATCTTTTAAACTTTATGTGGACATACTATTGCAAATATTTAAAAAGTTGATAGACAAATTCATCTCTGAGGTCTTCCCTCCTTGACCTCTGCTCCTTAATGACCTTTGTTTTCATGCTCTTTAGAAAAGAATGTGGTTTTCTTTGAATAGATTCTTGGGTCCACTTTATACTAAAATCTCATGTACATCAAAGCCTTAATAAAATACACATGCATAAACCATACCACAAGATGGGTGCCATGGCACACACCTGTAATCCCAGTACTTGGATGGCTGACATGGGCTAGATTGCAGATTCAGAAACAGTTCCAGCAACTTAGTGAGGCTCTCAGCAACCTAGGGAGACCTTGTTTCAAAGCAAAAAAGAAATTCAAATATTATAAATAGTGAGCACATCTTAGCAATAGAATATAATCGTTAGTTAAGAATTTATAAATCAAAGTGTGCATATTTCCAAGAAGGTAAAATTTCCACATTTCAGAGTCTAAAGCCAAAAGAAAGCTGACACTAGTGAAGGTGATTCAACTCTTTATATAACTCAGTGACTATTCAGACTTCAGAGCACATACCATGTAGGAGACTCTGAAGAACCCTTTTCTTCACATTGGAACAGTGAGCCCATAGAGAATCCTCATTTTTAACTGTTAGCTCAGATTTTGCAGTTTTAGAAATGTTACCTGTCTAATTTAGAAACTGGGCCAGATTTACGGTTGTTGTTGCAGCAGGACTGGCTTCTTCAGGCATAATGTAATTTTTGAAGCAATTGTTCCATATCTTTTACAGAAGATTTTTGGATTAGTTGACCTTATTATTTCTTTATGTGTGTGTGAAGGCATGTTTAATCACATTGCACCTATCTGGGGGGAGGGAAAGTTTAACATTTAAATTCATGTTATAAAGTGTATAGATTTCTTTTTCTTTTTTTGGTACTGGGGATTGAACTCAGGGGCATTCTACCTTCGAGCTATACCCCTAGCCCTATTTTTTATTCTTTATTTTGAAACCGAGTCTCACTAAGTTGCGGAGGGCCTCACTAGGTAGCTGAGGCTGGCCTCGAACCCAGATCCTCTGGTCTCAGCCTCCCGAATGCTGGGATTACAAGCGTGCGCCCCCATGCCCGGCTCTAAAGTGTATAGATTTCTACATTGCATTAAGTTGGCTTTGAGAAGCCTCTAGTCAAATACTGACCTGAATTCCCAAGCAGAATATATTAAATACACACTTAATTGCTTTTAATTACTTACACATATTAAAAACTTTCTTTGAAATAATTTGTGAATATTCGAAAGGAATCAGAAAAAAATGGGGGAGAGCATACTTTTATTTTCACAATTAATTGGGGGTGCTAAATGTCTAGGAAATCTTTAAAGAAAAGGAAGAGGGGTTTATTGGTGACATAACAAATAGGTGGGTGCTAGCTGAATATGTCAATTAGTTCATTATGAATTCTGCATAGACTAAGGAAAACCACAAAGCACATTAAAAGTATCACATACTTAAGTATCATTAATTTCTAAAACTTTCTTGGAGGATGTTTGAATGGTAAAACTATTAAATATTTTTAAGTTTGTAAAATAGTAAGAATTTAACTTCTGAATATGTCACAGTAACTTTTATCAAATTTGCTATCACACTGAGACAATAAGAAAGAATATATTAAAATAAAAAAGAAAGAAAAGAAAGCCAGAACCTGAGGAGAAGGCCATTGAGAGAGAAGAGACTAAATTCTCCATCCTGTTTCCCCCTCTCTGCGCTTCCAAAGTGTGGCTGAGAAATCAAATAGAAAGCAGATAGTGAGAAGTTTTGGAAGTGTTCTGGCAAAAGTTATAATTAGGAATAAAAAGTCCACCAGGCCAAAACTGTGGAAAAAAAAGGAGAATATTGAAGAGAGCTCAATATTCTGTGGAAATTTGCCAGGTCCTACTTTATGCTGATATTAGAAAATGAGGTGGAGATGCTTGCAGGACTGTTCTCTAGGTGGCTGTGCATTGACCTAATTTTTTCCCCTTTCTTGCTAGTAGTTCTCAAAAATAACTGTAGAATGTGCTGGGAATGCTATATCCCGAGTTAAGCAGGCACTACCCAGGATAGCCCAGGCTTTGATTCTCCATCTCCTGGAAGCAAGATGTCTTTCGAAGCTTTGCCAGTGAGCCACATTGCCACTGAGGTCTATAACCCAGGATGGGTTGCCATTCAGAGTCTCTCAGGTGTGGTGCAAACGGGACACCTCAGCCGTAATTCTGTCTGTGCAGAGAAGCTTTGTTTAATCTTAAGGAACTGGCTGACAGTGGATCTTGAGCTACTTTTGTCCCTTACTGCCAATCTGTAAGTAATAAATCTGCTCCTTATAATTTGTTGCATGTGTGTTCAGTATTACTGGACCCAGGCAAATGGTTCTCAGCGAATCTGCTTCCCAGATGCAGAAATGTTAACACGGCCACAGAGCTGGGGAGACTAAAACTGAGGTCCAGGGCTTCTCATGGGATGGCTCAGGTAAATATTCCAGCCAGGAGACAAGACAAAATGAAACTAAATACTCACTGTAGGCCACTTTCAAGCTTTCACTTGGGTCTTCAATTCTCTCATTCTCCTTGCAGTGTTTTACTTTTCAGTCTTTAAATAATTGCATTTTGTAGTCTATCCAAGAGTTTTTATTTGTAATCAGTGGGTGAGGTAGACTGCAGTTGGCTTACTTCATCTTCATTGTCATTAAGATGTTTTATTTTTATGATCACAAACCAATATAGACTATTATAAACACACTAGAGGGTCATTATGTGTATGTATAGGGGGTTTCTTGGATTGAGTGTGACATTTTTGCATTGTATAAAAGCTCTTTCTCCTAATAAATCTAAAGGGTTAGATTAAAATTCTCCTTTTCAAAATTTATTTAGTTCAACCAGTTTGAATCTCAGTTGGACTTCGAGAATCTCAGTAATGTTTCAGTGTGGAGGTCAGCTAAAATAGTTTTTAAAAAAAATTCTAATATTTTTGTTATTCTGACAAAAGTAGTGTTGATGAAATGATTCTGAAACTTCAAATAACATCATCAAATTTTAAGCAAATATTCTTTAAGCTTTCAACAATCTTTATATTCCATACATTTTTTGTTGTTGTTGTTGTTTTAGTACTGAGGATTGGACCCAGGGGCATTCTTCTTCTGAGATATGCCCCTAGATTTATTTTATTTTTTATTTCAAAATAGAGTCTCAGGTTGCCGAGAGTCTCACTAAATTGCTGAAACTGGTCTTGCCATACTCCTGTCTCTGTCTCTCAAATACTGGGATTACAGGCATGAGGTACCAGGCCTGACTCATCATGTGTTTTTGTTTTTTTTTTTTTTTTGCGGTACTGGAGGTTGAACTCAGGGGCATTCTACCTCCGAGCTATACCCCCAGCCCTATTTTTTATTCTTTATTTTGAAACCGAGTCTCACTAAGTTGTGGAGTGCCTCACTAGGTAGCTGAGGCTGGCCTCGAACCCGGATCCTCTGGTCTCAGCCTCCCAAATGCTGGGATTACAAGCGTG
>PVLC010043839.1:0-12407 GCA_004027655.1 Graphiurus murinus
TTGGTTGGCATATGGTGACAGCCTGCCTTTAAAGTAAAGCCACGTGCAAAAGGAGGTGTAGCAAAGAGACAAGAGAAAAACAGCTATCCCAGGGCATTGATCAAACCTCTGGATCTAGCTGTGTCTGAAGCCCACATAGAATTCAAATTATGTGAGTCCGTCCTTTTCTTTTCCTTTTTACCCCTATTCTCGTGATATTTGAGTCACATTTCTGTTATTCGCAACCCAAGGTCTTGGAAGGGTATTCTGTTAATGACCTTAAATTGTGGTCAACATTTTAGAAAAATTAGAAAACAAGAAAAAAGTGAATAGATATGTCATTCAAATCTCAAAAGGAGATTGTCTCTGTATATTATCCTCTTGATTTCCTCTGAACACGGAGAGCAGAGGATGAGACATATATTCAATATAAGGGCGCATTTCTTTTTCTTTTTTTTCTTTTTATAGTACTGGGGATTGAATCTAGAGGCATTCTACCTTTGAGCCACCCCCCCAGCCCAATTTTATTTCTTATGTGGAAACAGGGTCTCACTAGGTTGATGAGAGTATCTCTACCTGCTGAGGCTGTCCTCGAACCTGTGATCTTCCTACCTCAGCCTCCCAAATACTAGGATTACAAGCATGGGTCACCACGTCCAGCTATCAGGGCACATTTCTGAATATGAATGGTTATTATAACCTTAATTAAGTCCTTGGGAATGTTTGGAAGAAAGGAAAATGGATTGGCATTCTGATGTGCAGGCTGCTTTGTCTGGTGCTGGAAAACAAGTGACAGATGACTTCCTAAGTCCCCCACCACCGTAATTTCCTCAAAACAATAGTGTTTGTGGCAGCACTTGCCTTAAGAGCTCGCCAGGCTTGCTGCCCATTTGTTGCATGTGATGAAGCTAATCCCGGGCTGGCCCCCAGGCTTCTTCCTGCTTCATCGGCTTTCTGTGACAGGTGAGAGATGGAGGAAAACAGCTGGGCGGAGGGGACAGAAAGGGCTGTGCTTAGCAGAGGGGCTCCTTCCAGCCAGAAGCAGGTGGAATCTTTATGCGCCATGATTAAAGAGGCCAGCCTAAAGCCCATCTCTCCACTGGAACTCTGCTGCGAAGGGAAGTGGGGCAGGCAGGGATGTTTTTCTTATTCTTGAGTTCTGTTTTTGAAAGAAAGAGAGCTGGAATTCTGAAAAATACTCAGAGGCCCTGAGGGGGGAAAGGCTTGCATTTGGAGGTGGGGTGAGGAAAAGTCACAGCCAGACCTGGCACAGGCCCATCTCACCACAAGATGGCACCCCTACGTTTTAATCTTTGTTTTTCTGGTCAGGTCTTAAGGAGAAAACTTGTTGAGATCCTTGCAGAATTAAGGCAATCTTGACTGAAGTTTCATAATTGATGAAACCAGGAATATGTGTTACTGTGTTTCAGCCAGAGTTGGTATTATTAGAGTATCATTATGAGGCTCCCTTCTTCCTCCCCCTTCCCTCCTAGCTTTGTACCTTTGGGGGGGGAGGGGGGCTCAGCCCCCCTCCCCACAACCACCCCAGGCCTTAGGAAGCAGCCAGAGTGGTGGTCCAGTGCTTCCCAAAGTTGTCGTGGTGCTAAACCAAGTTTGTTAAAATTTCCAATCTGTAGTAGGCTGACAATATTATCAAACAAAATGAAAATGAATAGCTAGAAAAATGAAATAAAAGACTTACAAAATACAAGCACAATTTTATTACCTTTAGTTTCAACAGGCATAAAATTACATTTTAATAAATAGAATCAAAACAAAATAACATTGGAGAAAAGATTAACAAAACCCATCTAGTTGCTTACTACAAGCATGTGGATTGGGGGTAAATCTAAGGAATCACAATTATGCTTTTAAACTGATCATCTCACAATTATAACTAAATAATAGTAACTTTCCACGTTAAGCTATCTATATGCATACCTTGAGTTAATCATGTGAATAATATAAAAAGGGTTTCAATATGAAGAACACACTAGTTTGCTTGCTGAATTTGTCTTAATCTAGGTTGGACTGATGGCAACACTACTCAGAGGGCATACTATGTATCTCAACGGTTGCTGTTTGTGTTCCTGATGTCCATAATAGAAAAACTAGAATATAATGCAAGAAGCACATCACTTTAGCATAATTGAGAGGGAACTAACAGTTTCTGATTTTCTTTCTTCTCTCATCTTCTTTCTACTCCATGAAAAGCTCCCTTTTCCTGTTTCAGTGTGTTTCCCCCCAGTGTCCATGGGTTTTATTTCTGAGGGTCAGCATCTGGCACTCTTCTTGGGAGGATTGTTTGAGGGAAGAGTAGTGCCTGGGAGGCTGCTTCTCATCTCCCAGGAGGGCCCTGGCCAGTGACCGGCAGGTCAGTTTAGGAGAGCTCCAGTCCCCCCTGTGTCCCTTTGGGACCCTCTGAGCTGAATGAACCCTCCAGAGCTCTCCTGCAGGACCAGGCCAAAGCATGCCCCCGCCCCCCCCCAAGGGATTAGCTCCACTTGCCTCTGCCTTCTCTGGCCTTCTTTTTCTCTCTTTTACCAGTATTTTTCTAGGAGCGCTTCCTTAATAAACCACTTGCACATGAATCTTTGTCTCAGTGTCTGCTTCCAGGGAACCCAGCCTAAGGCACTATCAGCTTTTGAGTATTTTAGAAATAAGCATGGCAGACAATAGAAATATCCTTTTTTTTTTTAGTTTTTTTTTTAGTTTTTTTCCTTCACATACTGACTTTCCATTGTTGGTAACATAATCCAAATGACCTTTTTATTCAGGAAATAAATCCACCTAATTTACTTCCTTGGCTTTTAGAAACCAGACAAACCAATAATATTTAATGTGCCAATTTTCGTCCCATGTATTTGGAAACACTTGACATATATTTGTTCTGTTTTCCATAGACCTGTGCTTTTCCCTCTTCCATTTCAATTAATCTAAACCCAATTATTTACCCACAGCAAAGATAAATGTAAAACTTTCTTTATCCTAAGGGTTTGAGGTATGACTGAAAGAAGTTTTATGTTTTTTTTTCCTCCCCTGGATATTTTTAAAAGATTTAAATCCATATTAATCTGCTTCAGATGATACCCTCCCCAAAAACCATTCTAAGATGGTCACTCCTTATTTCCTTATCTAGCTTTATTTGGAATGAAACAATATGACAAAAGATAACAAATTGAAACTAAGTTGGAGAGAAGCTGTTCTGAATTAGGGAAAACATTTAGAGAGCATTCAAAATGGACAGCTGTTTTATTACTTTAAAGTATATGTGCTGTAATGTCAATTATCCCTTATTATAGATACCAATTTTATACCAGGCATTTGCATTATGTCATTTAATTCTTACTACCACCCTGAAAATCAGGTATTTTTCTTCCCACTCTTTAAAAATAAGTGAGGCAGAGAGATGCAAGAAATGAGAGAGAGAGAGAGAGAAAGAGAGAGAGAGAGAGAGAGAGAGAGAGAGAGAGAGAGAGAGAGAGAGATTTTCAAGGCTTGCAATTAGTAAACAATAGATCTGGTATTTGGATCTAGGTCTTTCTGCCAAGCCATGTTGCTTGTACAGTTCCATAAAATTAGCTAACTAAATATTAGTGTACTTCATAGGCTTTAAGGAAGGGTCAGCAACCTCATGTAATTGGCATTTTCATTTGTATGTAAACAGTATTGTTAAAGTACTTCTAACACTTTGAAGAAAATTAACTGAAATCCTCCTTGCCATCTTCTGTAAAGACCATAGGTACTCCTTGATCATCTTAGGCACCTTGCATCCATGTCTCATTTAGTCTTCAGGACAATTTCAAGTTGGGCACTCTTAGTCTTATTTGATGAGTAGGGCAAATGGAAAAGCATGGAAACTTTAGGTAACTTGTTCAAATGTGACATAGAAAGTAAGTGAAAAACATGGGAGTTAGACTCAGGAACCCAAAAGCTCAACTTCTATCTATTCACTACTAATGCTTCGCTGAAATATTTTTTAAAGATTCAATTTCATTTAATAATATATTTTAAATATATATAGAAATGAATGGGCTGACTGTTCTTTGGGAAACCTGTTAATGCGGAGCTTTTCATAAAGGGCGAAGAGTAGAGATTCAAGTTACATCATCTATATAAACTGAAATGCAGATCTTTTATGTCATTAAAGGCAAATTAGCACAATGACAGTCTGTAGTGGGTAGAGTTGCAAAATGACAATCTGACTTTGACTCAGGGTGTAGCTGATTGGATTACTATCTCACTTCAATGCAAATTGAATAAGGACATACCTACGGAGATTCCTCAGTGGACAAGTTGGTGACCAGTCTAGTGCAAGGACAAATGAAGGTCACCTTCCCAAAATTCAATACCATTTAAATTGAAATGCTTTTCACCTGGAAAAATTTCAAGGCAGGTATCAACAACCAGCCATAAAACAATAAAAATTGATCTAAATAAGCATCATAGTAGACAGGAACATGTGAGGTAAATTTTCTTCCTGGAGAATCTCAGATAAGCTGAATGAGTGGGTAGGAATACATCAGATTGAAGTTATAACTTTGTTCCTCATTGATACCAAGTAGGTTTATAAAGAGAGGAAGGAAAATAGGTTGACTTGAGGTTACAGGTTTTGTTCTTATTCGATCACATTAGTTTTCTCACTAGCTGTGATTCCCTTTCTACAGTTCATCTGTAAACAAAACCATTGTTCACCTTTTTTGGACTGGGCTATTGTGAAATTCAGAAGGTTCATCATCGCCAGGTGTTGCTCTGCACCTGGTGTGTCTGATCTGCAGAGAAAAGGGATTCGTAGACAAACACAACAGGATTCATTGTAGAACATACAATTAATCATTCTAGGTTTCCGATTTGTTTCTTGAAACTTGCTATGTTCCTGTAATGGGAAAAAGACAGCTTCATTTATCACACCATACCTCTTGCTGTTCCTGGGCACCCTCCCCCGGGTCCCTCACCATCCCCAAACTTCTGAAACATCTGCTGTGGCTACCATGGCAAGGGTTTCTGCATGCGCTCAGTTCCACTTACCTTCTCAGCGTCCTGATTTTAAACTGTCCTACTGTGATTAGAGACTAAAAGGCTAATATTCTCCATGGAGATGAACAATTAGCAAGTTCATTACTTATAGTGCCATTCACAGTTCTTTGCCAGTGATTACATTTGTGTGTGCATATGACATATTGCCGGATGTTGTCAAAAGAGCATTGGACTGAGAATCAGTTGCATTGGATTATTGTTTTGCTTCTGCCACTAAAGATTTGTCTGGGCTTGGTGGGTTACCTCACTTCTCTGGACTTTCTATACCCCATTTAACAAGAAACCCAGCTTAAATTAGTGTTTTTCAACTTTGGATACATATTAGATTCACATGAAACATGCAAAATACTGATGCCTAGCACATACCAATCACAGACCAACTAAGTCAGAATCTTCCAAGAAGAATGAGCCCTGGCATTGGTACTCTAGTGGTTCTAATGCTTATTTGGGTTTGAGAGCCACTAGTATAGATGGTCTTTAAGGATCCTTTATTAGTCTCTAAAAGGTTAGTATAGATATCTCTATATATGTATGTACACACACACACACATACACACACACACACACACACACAGAGTTTTTAAGATACTGGAAATTGGACCTAGGGGCATACTACCTCTGAGCTATACTCTTACCTCTTTTTATTTTTAATTTTGAAACAGGATCTTACTAAGTTACTGATGCTTTCCTCAAACCTGTGATCCTCCTGTCTCAGTCTTCTAAGTACAAGTAATGGGGTTATAGGCATGCACTACCACATCTCATAATATATATATATATAACTTCCTAAATTACTGAGGCTAGCCTCGAACCTGTGATCCTCCTGTCTCAGCTTCCAAGTACTGGAATACAGGTATATGCCATCATGCCTGGGTAAAGATCAGCTTTAGATAGGTGTGTAGAGGTTATGCAGGAAACCAGACTATTAGAGTACAAGTGCTGGTAAATTGGTAGACATGATGGTTGAAATCCATGGAGGTTCTTTTCTGTTTTTTTTTTTTTCAAATCTTTTTTTCTTTTAAGTGAGGAGAAGCCTGTTCATCAGAATGGATGTGTTGGAGAGGTTTGGGAAGAGGAGCCTTGTGAAAAGTCCTCTGTGAGAGTAGGAGAGTCAATGTGCTGGGGAAGGTTAGTTTGGTGGCCAGGAACATCAGGAGTTCATTGGGGGCTGGTGATCATGAATTGAAAGTGAGACTTGTCAGTGTGATTGTGTGTTCTTTGCTGGCCAGGGTTCTGCTGAATACGGACAGACTTCCTATTGACTTCTAGAATCTCAGCTATTGGTTTCTTTCTGCTTACCAGCTGCTATCTTGTGTCCAATCTTGGATCAGCTATTGTCTTAGTATGTCTGGAATGGTTGCCCTTCATCAGTTTGAAGCTGGCTGCTGTGACTGGCTTGGATCACTTAATTCCTTGCTGGTCTTAGCCAGTGGGCCTTGTCCTAGCTCCTGACTGATCTGAGCTCTGAAAGACTTATTGTACTTTCCTCCAGAGTTAATCACAGCTGAGCTCTGCAAGGTAGTAAGTTATGTATATATATGTAAGGAAGGAGGGATAGAGGAGTGGTTAGTGAGCTGGAAGCCTATGCTAGAGAAGCTGCCTAGGAATCTGGTTTTTTACTGATTGGAACAAGACTGTTATGGTACAGTGTTTTAGTCAGTGTTCTGAGTGCTGTAATCCAAAACAACTGACAGCCATAACTTATAGGAAAGAAGATTTATTTTCTCACAGTTCTGGAGATGTCAGAGGTTCAGTCCATGTCAGGGTCGGTTACATTGATAGAGCTCAGGGCATAGTGGCAGGAGAGAGGGGGGAAGGGATATGGCCAGAAGCAACAGAGAGAGAGAGAGAGAGAGAGAGAGAGAGAGAGAGAGAGAGAGAGAGAGAGAGCAAGGAAGAAGATTCAAAGACACAGGCAGTCCCCAAGGCTACACCCTCAGTGATCTACCTTCTACAGCCACATTTACCTGCCTAAGTTACCACCTAATAAACCCATCACAATAGATTTATCCACTGATGAGATTAGAACCCTCTTAATTAATTCATATCCACTCTGAACATCAATACATGAGTTATTTCAGGGACACTCTATATTCAGTCCATAACAGGCAACAACCATGGTTTTGTCTTCCTATTCTATAGTCATGCAGATGACACAATGCACATGAATAGTAGAGTCATGGATCTAAGATAACATATGTCCTAGATCAGGGCAAGTGCCTTCAGTCATCTAAAGTGGTAAACCGATGCAAGGGGCAAACTACGAGAAAACTAAGGTTCCTTGATGACCTTTTCCTGTGATCCAGGAGACTGAATAAATGAAAATTTTATATTGTTCATTTCGGCCTCAATTCAAAAGGATTGGGAAACTAAGAGCCAGCAGGTGATCAAGTGGGAGTATTCAGATAGAATAAAATGGACTTCGTGCTCTTCTTGCTGAATAGGTTCTGCATAATGTATTTAGATTTTGGCATTGAAAAGTAGAAGGAAAGAGGCTCCACCATTAGTTTGGCACACTTATCAGGCTGAGTTATGTCAATTGTATTATGCTCTTTCCGAAAAGACAGTAGAGCCTGTGAAATTTAACAGTGTCTGTCACCACTTGACATATTGGCTAAAACAAAAGCAGATTGAGGAAATGACTCACAATAGTTAATTGTTTCAATAGTTAGTCTTTCCCATCTGCACAGTGTGTTGAATTTGATGACATCTGATGGGAACTCTGTGGAAAATTAATGCACCAAATTGTTTTCAAGAAGCAAGCCAGCTCTTTGCTTTAAAGTAGCTTTATATTAGTATCTGAGATCTTCATTTTATCTGCTTTATAGTTTAGGTCAGACTACAGAATGTCTTGATTTAGGGAATAGGAAAAGGAAAGCCTGAACACTTATAATAAAGAGAAAGTATTCGGTGAATAATAACTCAAAATCAGCTTTTTCACCTAAAGAATGGAGTATGTATTTTGGCTTTGATAAACTCAAAAGCAAAGGGACAATTGTTCAATATTTCATAAAGAATGAAGTTCAGGATGATATACACAGAAAACATTCATCTTCTGTTATCACATGAAACACAGCACATCTTGCTTCAGAATCTATGATGCTACTCAATAAAATTTATCATTTCTGATCAGAAATCATTAATTTACAATAGTGGCATTGAATATATAGCTCTGTGGTTTTAGTTTACTTTTGACAGACATAGGCTTTCTTGTGGTACTTATTTTTGTAGACTCCACTTAGAAGTGCAACTCTTCATTCTTAATCTACTGATTATTTAACCTAAGGAATAACTATATACTGAATGTATGGATGTTTAGGAGGATTATTGGTTCAAGACCAGCCTCAGCAACTTACTGAAACCTTTAGCAACTTAGAAAGAACCTGTTTCAAAATAAAAAAAAATTAAAAAAGGTCTTAGGGTGTAGCTTGGAGGTAGAATATTTAGGAATACAGCTTTGCTCTATGAAAGTTGATTCTTTTGGAAAATAGTTCTAGAAATTGTTTTCTTGGACATCTACATATTAGTCTATTTCAGCTGCACTGGAAATTAATAAATATTAGTTAGGAGAGAATATTTTATAGGAGAGAAGGGATCAGGACTATATCCTCTACAGATCGATTTCCTTGGTGTCACTCAAGATATCAGTGCCCTATTTTTGTAGTTCTGCAAAATCATGATGGTTTTTGAATGAATTGCTTCTAAGGAATGAAGTCTTCCTGTTTAGTAATGAACAAAATAAGCCTAAGATAAGACTTTAATACTTTGAGGAGCTGTGTTGGAGAAAAAGCACACTTTTTTGTACAACTCAATAAAACAAAACCTGAACTTATAGCCCAAGTCATAAACAGGTTACAGCTCACACTAACAAAGTTTCAAAGAATGTTTCAATAGAACATTCTAGGGATATAGCTGGTCCAGAAGGACATAAGCTCCCTACCCCTTTTCTGGGAATTCTGCTTGGTGTTGGCAGTTGGAAAAACTTGCCTGTAGTGTGGAGTTGCCTGTTCATAGTCTAAGAATATATAATTCAAAGAAAACTGAAACATGATTAGAAGTGTATTAAATTTTCTTTGTTCCACTTTTAAAATAATTGTAACAATAAAAAGAGTAGGGAGTAGAGGGCAGGGTGTGGTGAGGATAATTTCCAGGATTCCTTTGAATGCCCTATCTCACTGGGTCCTGTTTGTATTTCCTGAACTGAGGAAAAACTCAAAGATCTAAAGTAAAGTAATACGTAACACCCATCCAAAAGAATGTGCATACTCCTGCTCTTTGGAGGGACTTCTGGATATATGTGTTTTACCCCAACTTGAGAGCACCAGTGATCAGGGAACCAGGCTTGCAAAAGCAACAATAGCCCATCTTTGGAGATGACAGTAACTTAGTTGCCATCCTTCGGCCTAATACAAAGAACAAATTGCTTGCTCTCTTTTGCTACAAAAGAGACCTTTTCATTTTTGTAGACTCCATCTAACACTGTCATAAAGTAGGAGTCATGAATCAGAAAGAACATTAGTGAAATAATTTTGCTCATGTAGACAGATGAGAATTGAACTTTTTTTTCTTACTATATCTCTGAATTCTAGTTCATATTTCTTCACGTGAAAGTGACTTTTTTTTTTCTTTTGGATTTATGTTAAGCTGAACAAGCATTTCTGGTGAAATTAAGCCCACATATAAACAATAGATTTGGACAGCTCAATTTTGGTCCTGAACTCCATTAGAATTCCCCTCCCTTCTACTTTATTACAATTTCTGATGCTTTGCTTCTTATAACCCACTTTTATATTGAATATCACATTTGTGCAAGGGTATGCCAAATTGACATTGGTATATACTGATTGCCTTGCTTCAGAAAAGTGCTGAATTCAAGTTTCAAGTGTTTGCATTTTACCAAACTTTTGGAAAAGAAGAAAAAGAAGACGGCATTCAAAATCCAGAACCATGCTTGTATTTCTTTGCTGTTTCTTATCATATGTCTAGCAGGGATACAGTATGATCTCCTGTCTTAATTAGCAAGTAGAGTAGATTTATAGTCTATATGCAGTATATAAATGAGATTAAGTTAGGGGAGGCTGACAGCATAGTCCAAGGTATTACCAAAGAGTTACAGGAAGCATGAGTCATTTAACATCCTGATGTTTGCAGTAAGAAAAAATAATGACATTAAGCAAAAATTTAGTGAGAGCCAAAGGTTGCTGGGTGAAAGGAGGGAACACTTATGAGACGCTTTTAGAGTACAGATGTCTCCACAGGTGAAACCTCATTGGACCCTGGCAGCAGTACTATAGAGCACTTATGAGGACCCCCATTTTGCAGATGAGGGCGGTGAGTTCAGAGAAGATGTTTAATTTGTTCACACTGTAAAGCTTTGATCTGAATCCAGGTCATTGGAATTCTCAAACACGTTGTACTACTTCATGATATGTGAAACAGGGAGTTTGTCTAGGTTCTGTATGTAGTCTCCTCCCAAGGAGACTTCAAGGAAGACTGAGAAAATGGCAATAATACCAACAAATGAAAACAAGAATGGACAAGCGACTGCTCAGAGGGGAGGCAAGGCTCTGCAGGGTTTGGAAAGACCTCGAGCTAGGAAGAAGTCTTTGGGCAAGGAATAGAGACACTTGGGGTTTCTGATGAAGAAGCTAAGGCACAAAAACTGTGTAAAAGTTTGAAGCAATATATAACATAGTTGTTTTCCTTAGGGAGAAAAAAATAACATCAGCCTTGTGACTTTAGTCATTTGGCCAGAAGGAAAACTACAGATAGGCTTAAAGGATGTGAGCTGCAACTGTATAGATGCAAAAATAAGTTGGGCATAGAAGGGCATGGGACAAGGAAGTGGGGGAAGACATGAACAGTTTTGTAGATGCTTAGTATATATTTGTAATTTCTCAAGTGCTGTTAATTACAGAATGCCTTTAATTCATATAACTCCAATTTATTCCATCTATACAATACTTCTGTTTAAGAGTACATTTAAAACATGGGGGGAAAGATAGATTATCCTAGGTAGAAATCTAGTTACAATTAGAGTTTATAGGTCTTAGAAAAGAATCTCTGAAAATTCGTACTCCAATTAACCCTCTCCATTGTCAACACATTGATCCTTACTTCATTTTGTTTTTAGAAAACCAAAACTTAATCATCTCAACGTGACATGATTTCCTCCTAAAGTCCCTAATGAATTTAGCTATTTTAAAAGAATGCCTGAATATGTGGAGGATGGTTCGTGGAAGCTAGAGAACATTTATAGTAACATAAACGTGCTGATTCTGTGTTCAGAGAAAGGGCTGGCCCACGAGGAACAAAGAAGCACATTTAAAATAATACCTTTAATATATTATAAACGGGGAGCTTTTCCTTAGTGTATCTCTTATTGCTCCATTTCTTTTTCCTGCACGATAAATACAAGGCAAAAAAAAAAAGTGCATTGATTTTATGTTTTAATTTCCCAGCAGCACTCTATATTGGAGACAGTAATTAATGAAAAATATAGGCTAAACATTTTTAAGTTTGCACTAGGCACCTAATCCTTGTTTTAGAAAAGAATGTCCTTCCACCTAAAGACATATGAGTGTGTTTGTGTGCGTATATCTGTGTGTGTGTGTGTGTGTGTGTGTGTGTGTGTGTGTGTGTGGTGTGTGGGGGAGCAAATGTCCAAGCTGGCTCTCTTGAAGTCTTCAATCAACCCTAAATAGTAGTGTCTAAAATATAAAGTCTAATCAAAGACATTATGCTTACCCACTTCTCAGCATGACTTTAAATATAATATTTGCCTTTTAAGAAGCCTTAGCTACTAGATTCATTTACAGTTCAAGAAAGAAATAATCCAGACAGTATGTTCTACTAACAAAATTAAGTATTGCCAAGCTATTTTGAAAAAGGCTTGAAAACATGATTAGAGGAACACGATGAATGGTGTTTTATAACCTGGCGCATGTGACTATATTATATAATAAAATGGGGTTTTCTTCCAATTTTTCATTTTGTAATTGAGCATAGCAACAAAGAATATTGAATTGGGCTTGGTGACCTAGGAAAATGAAATTCTTGCCCTCATTTAGAACTGAATACATTTTTTTAAAGAGCAGAGAATATTCTGCCCAGATGAGTTAAATGGGAACCATAGAATAAATAAATAGTGATTTCCCAAACTTTCCCCAGATTAATTCAAATCTTGGAGTCTTAGGTTGAAACAACTTACACTCCTCATCACGACTGTCCCATAAAACACAATGCTACTTCCTGAAAGCTATTAAAGTGAATGAAAGGATTTGTGGTGCAAGAAAAATGAGGATAGAGGCGGGTGGAGGAAGAGTAGGTCATAAAATATACAGCTACAATTACACAGCTGTACTTTCTAGTAGACATTCAAAGAATTAATT
>PVLC010043840.1:0-12396 GCA_004027655.1 Graphiurus murinus
CAGGGTGGTCTAAGTTACTGTGTGCTGGCCTCAAACCTGTGATTCTCTTTCTCAGTCTCCTAAGTACTGGGATTACAGGTGTGAATCACTGCACCCAGCTAGTAGCTTTCTTATTGAAGTTTGTAACACAGCATTACAATTGCCCAGACCTACTTTTGTCTGTGTCAGAAACCAGAAGCTCTAGGAGGGCAGGGACTGAGTCTTTTTGATTATTCTTGCATGTTTGTGCTCTATTAGAAGTCTGGCACACAGAAGCCATTCAGTAAGTCATAACAGAATGTAATGAAGAAATGAATATCCGTAACGGTCTTTGATATGTGGGCGATATGCTATATCACATTTCCCAAAGTACAGGAGTCCCCCTTATCTTTCCACAATTTCAGTTACCCATAGTCGACTGTGGTCCAAAAACATGACATGGAAAATTCCAGAAATAAGCAATTCCTAAGGTTTAAACTGCAAACCATTCTGAGTGTGATACTATCTCACCCCATCCCCTTGCACCCCACCTGGATGTGAATCATCCATTCATCCCATGTACCCACATTGTCTACACTGCCTGCCTGCTGCTCACTTAGTTTCTGACTTGGCTATCAGATCAACTGTCACAGTATCACTGTGCTTGTGTTCAAAAAGCCCTTGTTTTAATTAATAATGGACTCAAAGCACAAGTGGTTATTAAAATACATTGTCACAAATGTTGTATTTCATTACTAGTGTATGTTGTTAATTTCCTACTGTGCTTAATTTAGAAATTAAATTTTATTTTATTTTATTTTTGGTACTGATGATTGAACCCAGGGGCATTCTCCCTGAGAACACACTTCCAGCCCTTTTTTAATTTTTTCTGCTTTGTTTTGAAACAGGGTCTTACTAAGTTGCTGAGAATCTCACTAAGTTGTTGACACTGACCTCCAACCTGAGATCCTTCTGTCTCAGCCTCCCAAGTACTGGGATCTCAGATGTATGCCACCACATTTGGCTAAAAATTAAACTTCATTATAGATATGTAAGTATAGGAAAGAATGTAGTGTATAGAGGGTTTGGTATTATCTTCAGTTTCAGGCCTCCACTGTATGTGTTGGAATATGTCCCCTGTGGATGAGGAGAAACTACTGTAAAATCTTCTTTATTTGCTTCCTTAGCTCTTTCCGGAACTCTTTCACTTTCCCTGCTTGCTCCTTTCTCTCCCCAGTTATCTCCTTTGGTGAAAAGTCTCTGAGGGACATTTGTCACCTTTTAGGTGGTTACGCACAGATGTAACCAAAGCCAGCTATCTTCATCTGCCTTCTCTTACCTTTGTTCAGAGTTCTCTTGTAGTCAGTCACGGTTCCCTGGAACAGCACCTGGCAGATCACATCTTTCCCCATTTGATTCTTGGGATCTTTGAGCCGGAGGATGCTGGTGACAGACGTGGTCCCATTTGGGTGTGCCATACTCTCGGTACTATTCTCATACCCGGACCCAGCCACTTTCCAGATAAGCATGGGTGGCGGGCGGGCAGTCGCAGAGCAAGTAATATTTAGTTGGTCTTCAAAGAAATTGTAGTGAAGGAATACTATGGGCTGTACTGGGACAAAAAAAATATGACCTGCCATCAGTTAAACACCGGGTCTGAATTCACCTTCCTCCTCACACAGGTGATAGAAAGATCCTGAAAGAAAGACAGCAGGGGCTAGACAGATAAGGCAGCACATCCCCCCCGCCCCGGGCCTCCCCAGTCTTTCCTGTGTCTCCTTTTGTGACGATGTGGATTGAGAATGGCTTAGTACAGGTCTGTGGTGAGAAAGGTCTCCTCTGTACTGTTTCCAGAAGAACTAGTTGACTGGAGAGAAGGTATGGAAAAGTCAGACAATACTCTTCTCTACCAAATGTTCCAAAGCCTACTTCTTTTCTTTTACTGGAGCAAGGCAGCATCTCGATCTTCTTTTGGGGGTTCCTCTCAAATAGCTTGCCAGTAACTCCAATTAGCACCTCCATATATGTACCCTGCACCTATCAGAAGTACCAGGGCAGGTGCAGAACTGATAGCCCACAGAGGAGTGGCTGATTAGTGAGAGCTATCTTTTGCTTAAACCTGGACCAAGAGATGTGATACTGAGAGGAGACTTGCAAAATCCCCGCCTGGAAGATTTTCACAAAATGAAAACTAGAAATGTGCAGGCCATAACCAGTAAAAACAAAGCAGGACAGTTCAAAGGACCTTGGAGATCACCTGACAGGGTTAAGGGAAAATAACCAGCTTATGAGAAATGTGGTATAATTTTCAGTCTAGCTGTAGCTTGTTCCCTTTTTAAAAGTTCCCTGACTAATGGCTTCATTTTCGTTGGAATGTAGAATTTATCTCTGACAAGCAATACAGGCTGTTCTTTCTGTAGTTGGCTTTAGAGCCCTCAAGATAATTGCAAGGCAGTGCTAAATAAAAGCTGGTCTGTGCATGTAGGCTTAAGAGCTGGGAGGGTGGTAGCGGCCAGGGGAGTGTAGCTACAGAACTACGGCTCCATCCAAAGAATGCCAAATTCTAAACAGACAGAAATGCTGAAGAAAAGAGAGAAGTGAAAGAAGAGGAATGTGGGTTGTTTTTAGTTTTTTTTTTTTGGTACTAGAGATTGAACCCAGGTCATTGTCCCTCTGAGTTACACCCCTCACCCCTAGCCCTTTTTAATTTTGGGGGGGGGGGAAATATGATCTTGCTAAATTGCTGAGGCTGGCCTCGAATCTATGATCCTCCTGTCTCAGCCTCCCAAGTACTGGGATTACAGGTATACACAACCGTGTTTGGCTAAGATAAGTGTGATTAATGTGGCCAGACTGGGTATCAGGACTTTTTGAGTACCAAAGAATGGCTTAGATGGAAGCTCTAGGTATGGCTAGAAAGGGTCAGTGCAGCTAGATTTAACTAGCTAGACCACTCAGAGGAATCTGGGTTTCAGATAAAAAATAATACAAAAGTTTATGAGTAAAGGAATGAGTATAGGAGAAAGAAGATGAAAGAAAAAAGAGAAGGAGGAGGAAGAGGAAGAAGAAGAGGAGGAGGAGGAGGAGGAGGAGGAGGAGGAGGAAAAGAAATAAGAAAAACATAAGAAGAGAAAAAAAAAACAAGATAAAAAGAGAAAGAGATGAGAAAGAAAGTTTATTATTTAGTTATATCCCTAGTTGGCATCCTGTCAGGTATGAAGAGCCTCCTTATTCTGCATATGAGCTTGCCTATGCTGAAACAGCTGCCTTGAAGCAAAATAAAAGGACCATTACAACGGATCTAGGTTGGCCTCATCTAGCTCTGACCTTGGATCAAGACAGCTAAAGTTGTAAGGAGCTCTAGAGATAATCTATTTCACACGTATTGTCAATATAAAGAAACTCTAATGTAGACAATAGACAGGACTCTTCTAGGGTCACATGGCTGCTAATAATTAAGTCACTGCTTATAGAGAACATGTGGTCTTCACCATTGTCCTCAATTTTGTTGACAGCAAGAGCCTTCAGAGAAAAAGTAGTTTCAGCTAAAGAACTCAGGGTAGCACCACAAACTCTTAACAACAACAACAAAAATGACAAAGCATAACAACAGTTACTGCAGACATGAAAGGCTAAGCATCTTCTAGTGAATCTTTCTGTGATTAGAAAACCGAAAAACCAGGCATATAACTGTGTTTCAAACATTCCTGAAAATAATATTTCCCACCAGAGACAATGTATCTGAGAGATGCTCACCATAAAGGGTGAGGCAGGCAGTTCCTGAGATCTTCCCAGAGCCAAAGGTGTTGAAGAGACACATGTAACACCCCTCATCCTCCAGAGTGGTGTTCCAGAAGGTGATGGTTGTGTTCCGCAGTCCCAGCTCGGTGATGTTCACTCTGCCTTGATAGGCAGGCTGGACCACAACCCCATGGTTTTCGCTGTAGGTTATCATGTTTTCTGGGCTTACAGCCTTCTTTTTCTGCCATGTGACAACCAAGACTTCTTGAGAAGAGTGCAGAGAACATCTTAAGGTCGCAGGTGTGTGTAGAGGCAGTCTTTCATCCTGGGTCACCACTTCCACTATGGAATCATATGAAAACATTTATGACTTAAAACTCTAATGCGCACACACACATATATAAACATGCATATGTTTTCCTAATAACAAATATGATGTGTGTTGAAAGTCAAATATAGATATGATAGAGAAAAAAAGCAAAGAACACAAAATTTGTTTACATACCTATATGTTGATAGAGAAATATGTTTTTTTTCAAATCTTTAAAAGTAGAGTAGCAGAGTATAATAACAAGAAAGAAAATGCTCAGTGACCAGATACTGTGAAGTGCCCCTGCAAACTAGAAAATAAGTAGAATGAGATTGAAGATGAAAACTGCCAGACAGAATGGAAAGATCACCAAGTATGTTCATGTTGGGAGAGGTGGAAGCCAGGAGCAAAAGAGGGCCAAAGGACAACAGGCAGAGTGATCAGCTTAAGGAAAGAAGATGGGGCAGCTACACACACACACACACACACACACACACACACACACACACACACACACGCCCCCTACAAAGCAAGGGAACAGAACACAGGTGTGTGCCTCCAGATAGCAGGAGTTAGCATAAGCATATAAGACAGAAATATACAGAACAATGCTCTGCGAGGCTTGTAGTATTTGAGAGGAGCTTGAAGCTTTGACATGCAAAGGACAATCTGTACATTCCCCATTTTCATTGAACGCTATGGAAATTGCCTCTTCTCTGCAATGCTGGCCACTTATACTATGCAGGATGATGGTATGAGAAACTTCCATATAATAGCAGATAACCAAACATTTAAGGAAGCTAGCATGATGAAAGAGGAGTAATAAATCCTACTAACCCAAGAAGACATATCAAGTGAATAAAGGTATCATAAATCACTACACACTTTGACATGAATAAGTGTGATACTGTAAGTGTAATGGGAAGACAACATTGTGAATAGTGGAAATTAGAGATGTGGGAAACAAGAAATACAAAAATCTCAACATACTGTTCAACTTAGCAGAACAGGTGCCACTAAAGAGTAAATTAGTAGGTAGGAAGGCCAGGCCACAGAATTATTATTAGTAGGCAGGAAGGCCAGGCCACAGAATTCTTCCAGAATGTAGCATACAAGGATATGGATATGAAAGATAGTTAAGAAAAATTCAAAGAGTAGACTTAAATGTTCCAATATGAGTTCAATAGAACTTGTAAAAGGACATAAAAAGGAGAATACAAGACCAATGTACCACAAAGTTGGGGGGAATTATTTTTCACATGAGGAAAGAGCAATCTAAAATAAGATATATTGGGCTGGGGATGCAGCTCAGTAGTAGAGCACTTGCCTAGCATGCACAAAATCCTGGGTTCCATCCCTAGCAACACAAAACAAATTAATTAAATTAAAAAATAAGATATGCTATCATGAATCTTCATGCACCTAACAACCTAACTCTGATATATAGAAAGCAAAAATGAATACAATTACAAATAAAAATTTGTAAGTCCACAATCGTCATAGGAGAGCTTTCCATACATCTCTCAGAATCTTCAGTTCTACATATTAAAAAATTATTAAAGCAAAAAAGCAAACAAAGGATATAGAAAATTTGAATATATATATGCTATGCATATATTTTATATATTTAATATAAAGATGTTTAATATTTTCATATACACTATATGAATTACAGTTATATATACAGATTACTCACATATTTAAAACTTAAGGAGAATGTATAATTTTTTCAAAACATACATAGAATATTCCCTTAAATTGAACATGAAATCAGTTACAAAAATTTGTCACCATCTTGCCTTGAACAGTGTCTACAATGCAATAAAATGAAAAACTTATGAAATTACTTTAACTTTTTAGTTAATACCAGAAATCATAGCAGAAATCATATTACAACTTATGGTGACAGCACAATATGTTAAAAATCAGTGTAAATGGGCAAAACAGTTCCTAGAGGACAAATTTAATCCAAGTTATGCTTATTATAAAACAAGAAAGGTTGGAAATAAATATAAAACTTACTCTCAAACCTACTCCACCCTCCAATAAACAGAAGTGAATTAAGATAAAAGTATCAATGAATCAAGTGATACACAAAATGCAGACTTCATCAAAAACACCAAAATCTGTTTTTCAAGACTAAGAAAACAGATGGAATGTTGGCAAATATAAGTAGAAAATCAGAAGGCTGCATAAATGACTCCCCACAATCTCAGGAATGAAGAGAGGGATGCAGCAACAACACACACTGCCCCCCACCCCCACCCCTCGAGTGCTGCAGAGCTCAGGATTTGGTGACAGGTATCCATCCTGAAGAAGAGAAAGGTTCTGGGAGGGGGCACCTGTCATTGGGGTTGAGGCTTCCTGGAAGTTTGTTGAGATTTTGCAGAGCAGAGATTTAAAGAAAGGGTTGCTTTTAAATGCAGAGTGGAAAAGGGATCAAAACTAGGGTTCAACTCTTGGATGATTTTTTTTTTCTTTCTTGACTATGGAAGAAATCACTTATTGGAAAGTTTACAATTCTTCGCTGCATCAGTTCGGTAATACTACAATGGGTGCTGAGGGCCATGGTTGTGGATGAGCATGAAGCCTGCCTGTCCTTTTCCAGAATTCCCTCCCTTGCAGAGGCTGATATTGGGCAACATCACACTGAAAGTGACTAAAAAAAAAATAAATTAAAAAAAATGTTTTTTAAAGGCCATCAGGAAAGAGAGTGGTGATCTGTGGAACAGAGAGGAAGAACTAGGAAACTCAGCAGATAAATATATGGCACACGCCTAGTATTTACACAATAGACAGTGTGAACCTAGATAGCCTCTATATTTCATTATTTTCTACATTTTCCTGTAAAAAGAGAGCAAGCCTAATTTTAAGGCTTACTGCCAGATTACTTTCCAAAAAGACTGCATCCATTCATACTCTTCCTCAAGCATTTTCATATCCTTACAGATACAGGGAATTATTATTTTTAAAGTCTTTTAGTTAGATAGAAAAAAATGACATCATATTTGAATTTGGAGAGGATATTTTTCACCAGTCTGGTCCAAGGAAACAGTTTTTAAATATCAAATTGTTCTTCTGCTTTGGAAACTAAACAAAACAAAATGTGGAAAGAGGAAAGAACCATTCCATTCTCCCAAGCAAATTACATCCTTCAATGATCCATGCAGACAAATGGAAGTAACACAGCACAAACAGTAGTTAGTGGCAAACCACTCCAGACATTGCATTTGCTGGACATGGGCAGGGACTTGAGCATTTTTACCTTGTGCTGTGCACAGCACCACTGCTGCCATGCCCCAAAGCAGGCTGTAGGTGGACAGATGACAGAAGGGCTTCCTGAATACCTGAAGACAGAAAGCAAAGTACAGAAATGGGGGTTTGCATTTGGATAAAGCCAACGAGTCTCCAACCTAGTCACTATTCCAGGGAATGTGGGAATTAAGTTTTTACCCAGCGGAAAACTTTGGTTTTGTGGAAGCAGAACCAGAGGCTATAAATGGAAGAAATAATAGAGTGCTCAGGATGTGGGGAGGAAAAAGCTGCAGCGTGGCACCCTCATGACAGCGATTGGCCCTTGGCAGCTTTGCTCCTAAAGCCATAATTGTCAAGAGCAAGGTCTCTGAGACATGGGATCACTGGGGAAAACAAGCTGCCTTCAACAAAAACAGAAACACAGAGAATACAAGTGTTAGATAGCATCCACTTCCCAGATAATCCATATCTGCTAATATTAAGAATGAAAACAAGGGGAAAACACTACAGAAACACATGCCTGCCTGGAGTTTTGTTCAAGCAGACTTTCCTACAAAGGCTGCAAATTTTTATATAAAGAATACATTTAAAAACCAGTATCGGCTTGCATTTGATTTTTTTTCTTCATTAGTTTATTTTCATGTGTCTTGGCAGAAATCTTTGGCGTTCTTATAAACCATGATGCTATTTGAAAATATGCTATTCTGGGCTTCACCTTGTTATAAAATGAGAAGGAAGGAGATATTCAGTTGAGCTTTTTCTCTATAGTTGCCTCTTGTATCTCTTCATTTGGTCTACGTGTATGTTCATTCTAAGGAAGACTGGCAAGAAATGTAAATTTTTACTCTATTTTTCTATATTCCCATATTTTTCAGTAATAAAGGTGTGTAAGAAATGTTCAGTTTTCTCTGTATCCTTTAAGTTTTGGGCATGAACCTTATGTCCCTGGTCTTTGAGCATTTAGGCTTTGGAAACTCAAATGTCTAGGCTCTTGCTTTTGCAAAATTTGGGTTCTTGAAACTTTTTTTCTGTCTTTCTGTGGCAGAGCGCTAAAGTAGTGAGTACCTGATTATCAGATTCAAGAGACCAGAGACAAGAATAAATGACTGACTGGGTGTGGTGGCACACACCTGTAATCCCAGTACTTGGGAGTCTGAGACAGGAGGATCACAGGTTCGAGGCCAGCCTCAGCAACTTAGTGAGATGCTCAGCAACGTAGAGACCCCATTTTAAAATGAAAACTAAAAAGATCTGGGTGTGTAGCTCAGAGGTAGACTTCTCCTGGGTTCAATCCCAAGTACACACCACACACACACACAGACACACACACACACACAGTAAATAAGTAAGTAAGTAAGTAAGTAAGTAAGTAAGTAAGTAAGTAAGTAAGTAAATGACTGAAACCGAAAAGAACATACAAGATAAGGGCTAAATGAGTGATGTGTGCATGTATTCCTCTACCAACTGTACCTCATCAAAATATATTATTCCAATGCACTGATAAATTTTAAAAAGGATAACATATCAAAATAGTACTTCAATTTGTATTTTGCAGAAAGTGACTAAACTACTACAGATGGCAATACTAACATTTTTTGAACATTTATTATGGATCAGACACTATTCCATCCAGCACTTGTGATAAATGATTTCATCTAATATTTTATATAAACTTATTAAGGATATACTATTTTAATCTTCATTTCCAGAATGAATATGAGGCACAGAGGAACTGAACTTTCCCAGGTTCACAGAGGGAGGAAGTGGCAGAGCCAGGATTTAAACTCAGGCAGCCTGGCTCCAGAGCTCCCACCCCGAACCACTGAGGTACACTGCCTACCCTACATACAGAAGATTGATGGCTTTATCATAGAGACACGTCAATATAAAACAATGTTGTCAGTTGGGTGTGGTGGCACACACCTGTAACCCCAGTACTTGGTAGGCTGAGGCAGGAAGCTCACAGAGTTGAGGCTGGCCTCAGCAACTTAGGAAGACCCTCGGCAACTTGGCAAGATCCTGTTCCAAAATAAAAAACAGGCTAAGGGTATAGCTCAGACGTATAATGCCCCTGGGTGCAGGCCCCAGTACCATATCAAAAAGTAAACAAATAGGTAAAAATAATATGATGGTGTCACTGCCTATGACCAAATCACTATTGCGTGGGATTGCCGATCTCATAGTCACACAGCAGGCCCTGTCTCAGTGCCCTGGAACAATACGCTAAATTCATCTTTGAAACTGGTCTCTGAGAAACATTTAACAAGGATGCCACAGAGCCAAGCAATCTCTCAGAGCCACTTAGTACCTGTCTAGAAACTCTCCCAGTCACAAAACACCCTCGCGACGTCACTGCAGAGACCTCAGCAATTATTTGGCTCTGTCCATGTTTTTTGTTGCCCCACAAGAACCTCAATATCCACCACATCCTATTGTTTCAGCAGGATATGCTGACTGACTTCTCCTTGCTCCATCCACAGCCACAGCAAACTTCCCACCAACTGCAGCTCGGCGCCTACAAACGTGCTGTCCCATCTCATGCCATTTCGCCCTCCTCGCCCAACGAGCACCACTCCACACACTCTCCATGCCTTGAGGTCACCAAGCTCTTTCCTGCTCTCATTGCTTTGTTTTCCTTCTGCCTCCACTGCTCTCAGTTGAATGAATGAAAGAAAAGGAGTGAGTGAAGAAATGTATGAATGACTCCGAAGTCATCACCATTTTAAAGCAGCTTCTCCTCTGGACTTCTGTCTCCCAGGCACTCAAGTCATCCTGGGCTTTAATTTTCCTTCTTCCTAGATATGGAATTAGTCACTATACACAGCCAATTATCCCTTGCAAAGTCACGGTTCTTTGCCTTTCCTACCCTCGTCTCAGCTCCTAACTGGGTGTTTTGCACAGTTGCCTTGTCTTCCAACTCTTCTAATACTTCTATCATTTATTCTACCATTCATCATCTCTTTTGAGTTTGACCTCATGCCAGGGACTGTTCTAAGTGGTTTGGAGACAACGACCCATTAGGTACAGTCTCTCCCCTCCCTCCATTAAGTTTACTATCAGGTAATTCATAGATATACATACAATTAGATGGTGACTATTGGTTTTCCTTAAATTCATCTTTGCACAATTTGCCATCTCCTTAAAAACCTTCTATAGGTCTTTCTTTTTAGAGAAGATAGTTCAAAGGTTTGAGCCTAATAATATCCATTCCTGCAAATTCACTTTCCATTGCTACCTGCATGTGGCCTCTATGCTAGCTCGCCTTATCCACTGATAAATGCACTACCAATTTCCTTCCTTGGCATTTTACTTAGATCTCATTTTTTATAAGCCTGACATTGGCCATCTTGTTGTACGGAGATCTTTTTCCTTTGAAGCACTTTTTGCTTTGGCTATTAGAAATGTTAGTGCTCCAAGCAGACTCTGGCCTCTTCCCCCAGTACCTAAGGGCTCCTGTCTGTATAAAAGTAACCCAAAAAGGCCATTCAGCATTGCACTTGGGTTCAATGACCCAGTGTAGTCCCGGTTGGTTACTACTTTTTTTGGCTATATTTTTGGGTCTGAGTCGTCTTCTCCAGTGGTCCTACCTCATAACACCACCTCAAACTGTTATTCTGTTCATTCTCTCTTGTCATTGGGAAAAACTCAATACTAAAACATGACCTGCCAATTCTGAAACTGATATTCTTCTCAAACTGTGCTAAATTTCTGGGGTTGGGACACCGAATGGATAAAGATAATTTCTTACTTGGATCTGTCTACATTTTCTGTTTCCCCACAAGAACCTCAAGACCCACCAAATCCTACTGTTTTATCAGGATATGCCAACTGGCTTCTTCTTGCTCTAATCCACTGCCACAGTAAACCTGCATGGACATACATCCTGAATGGGTAGGTTTTTACCAGCCCTGCTTAGGTCCAGCTTCTCCTAATACAACTTAAAGCTTATTTCTAGACTATTGGACCATAGCCACCTGAATTGCCTTGATTTAGGGTCAGGATTGTGAAGGAGGGTAGTACACAGAGGGACTCTCATCACCTTATTCTTAATGTTTGCCTTAACTAGGTCCTATTTTTGCCAATCCTTTTAGATACAATGACTTCTGTGCTAGAGTCTATTTCTCCCAACACTCTATATCTTTCTGATTGCCCTGAAATTTCTCTGGGGTTTCTATTGCTTTATGATGTTCTTCTCTCTGGCTGTAGGATCAGGAGTAAGGGGAACAGAGTCTTTGGGGGATCTACAGATTTTTTTCCTTGATCTGCCAAAAGAATTTCTTTTCCTCTTCCTGTCAAGTGGGCACACTCCAATTTTAGTATCCTTCTTCCTTCCCACTGTCTGGACTTGTTAGTTCTAGTTGATATATGCCTTTTCCTCCCTTGGGAAATAGCCCATGACCTAAACCTTAATGGGAAGTGTTACAGAAGAATTACCAAACCAGTTTAGACCCATTGATGTTTTGTAAGTGAGTCATTATGTAATCTTGGTTTTCCCTTCAGTCCCAGAGGTGCCAAGTGCCTTTATAGGAAAGGGTAAACATTTTCCTGGGAAGCATTGACAGTAGCTAGACACTAGACATATAGCTGTGAAGGAACCCCAATTATCCTGTCCAGGACTGTGCTGTAGGATCAGTGATGTGATGAACATTGGGAACCAGGTTTGTCTTGACTCCTTGCAGTCCACTTGGACCCTAAAGGTGGTTGTGCCTGGGAGCACCAGAGCTGTCACAGTCTGAGTGAAGGCTTGGCTCTTCTCCAGCACCCACTGAGACTGCCTAAGATGTAGCATCTCCATTGCAGTCTCCATCAGTGTCCCTTGTAAATCTTTTGGGATGGATGACCTGGGAGGGATGATGTCTCACCTTCCCATGGCCCACTCCAGTGCCACCCCATTCCCTAGTGCCTTCTTGTTTTCAAGCAGAGAGGCCTGATCTCTTAAACATTTTGTCTAGACCTCATACAGTGTCATCGTAGGGCACCCTGATCAATTCATCTATGTAACATAAGTTCATTTTTACTTGCATTCGTAAAGCTACAGGAAAGTAAAAATTGACATCATCTGAATGTGCCATTGGGATATGTTGTTGTATATCTATTTTATTGTTCAATACCCAAGCATATCATGAGCATGC
>PVLC010043841.1:0-12389 GCA_004027655.1 Graphiurus murinus
CTTTCTATCTTGATTTCTTAAGTTCTTTGAAAATGTTTTCCATTATCTAATTCCTAACTCATCTGAATCTTGAATTTGGTATTTTGTTCAGCATTAAGGCATTTTGGGGTCCATTAGAACACAGATTCCCACAGTATGGAATTTTGTACAGCAGCTCTATCTAAGATTCTAAGAGCATCTGGTTTTCTGAATGTTTGTAAGAGTGTTGCAAATTTCTCCCATGACTTTTGTTCCCCGAGAGTCCCAGGCTTGCTTCATCGACGACGAGTGACTGCTTTGAACCAGAAGCAGGTGTCTTCCTGTGTGCTCTGTATCAGTCTATATTTCAAGGTCCACTTATAAAGCTGCCTGGTCCTGATAGCTCTCAAATTTTTAAGTTAATAAATATGAGTTTGTGTTTCTTAGATAATTGTACAAATGGTAGTTCCAGAGTCAGGACATCCAGATTTAAGAGGTTGTAAAGACAAACATGTTTGTCTATGAGAAGTGGCAGTTTTATATTGTTATTTTTCTCCTTAGAATCCAAAACTGCAAAAGAGTTAAGAAAAAAAAAGGAGAGCATGTTTTCCTTTAGTAGAAATAAATACATGCCTCTGAAGAGCTCATGGTGCTTTATAGATATTGTATTTTCACAATAATATTCCTGTGATGTAAGTGGGAAAAGATTTTCATATTCTTTTTATTATCATCAACAAATATTGACTGAAAATTTTATTATACCAGTAAAGGAGGAAGCAAAGATGTTTAAGGTTGTATAAGCCTCAAAGCCGCTTATGTGCTGCATGGAGTAGAGAGAACTTACTTGCTAAAAGAAAATAGTGCAAAATCTGTGCTAAATCTATTGAGAGAAGCTCATGTCACAGAGAACCTCCACTTGCCGACTTCCAGTGGGAAATATCCTTAACATGAGTGATGCTATTGGCCAGAGCAAAACCATGACAAAACCAGACAGTGTTGATGGTCTCTTTTTTGTGTATGGGGGGACTACTGGGGATTGAATCCAGAGACATCTGAGTTACACCCTCAGCTCTTTTATAAAAAAAAATTATTTATGTTTTTAAAACAGGGTTTCCCTAGGTGGCTTAGGGTCTCACTAAATTGTCGAGGGCCTTGTTAAGTTGCTGAAATTGGTCTTGAACCTGTGATCCTCCTGTCACAGCCTCCCAGGTACTGATATTACAGGCATTTGCCACCACCCCTGGCTTAGTCTCTCCTATGAGTCTTGGGAATAGATGGTATTTCAATAAGCCTTTCATATCCTAATAATTTTAATTATCTGTAATGACAAAAGGAGTCATAAAAAAAAACCCAAAGACTGAAATAGTTGAAGAATATAGGACTTAAGATATACTTTAAGGAAAAGTTAGACATATTAGTGGGCAACAGAAATAAGGAACAAAGTTAGCAAGAAAATAAAGATGGAAATGTGAATGGCCATTTGGGGAATACTATGTAGATCTGCTAAGATGTAGAGTATTGTTTCTTTGCTCTTTTTTGGAGCGAGTGTACTGGGGATTGAACCCCTGGGCATACTATCTCTGATCTATACATCTATACCCCCAACCCTATTTTTTTTTTTAATTTTTAAACAGGGTCTCATCAAGTTGCTGAGGGCCTCAGTAAATTGCTGAGGCTGGCCTGGAACCTTCAATCTTCCTGTTTCAGTCTTTCAGGTATTGGTATTACAGTCATGTGTCACCATGCCCAACTGGTTATTATTTCTTTAGATGTGTGATGTTATTGCAAATTGTGATGGAATTTGGAAAGTAGGGGGAGATGTATGCAAAACCTGCTACTGTGTGAGCACTGTTGCTGAGGAGCAGGTTGAAATCAAGAAAATCAGTTGGAAGGTGAGAAAAAACAGGAAGATTAATACACTTCTATGATGCGCTAGTCATTTAACACATGGCTCTTCATTTGACTTTGGAAACTACTGTCAGAAAATGAGCAGGATCTCAAGGCTTTGCAATGCTACAAAGGCACACTAATAGAAACAGGAAGAAAGCAGCAGTTTTAAATTGACAAAATTTGATGCCTGATTTGTTGGCGAAAAGGAAGATGTATTAAGTACATCTCAAAGTCTTTGAAGTGAATTTTTTTTTGTGTGTGTGTGGTTCTAGGGGCTGAATCCAGGGGCATTCCACCTCCGAGCTACACCCCCAGCCCAATTTTTTATTCTTTATTTGAAACAGGGTCTCACTAAGTTGCGGCAGGCCTCTAAGTAGCTGAGGCTGGCCGTGAACCTGGATCCTCGTCTCAGCCTCCCAAGTACTGGGATTACAAGCATGCACCACCATGCCTGGCTTGAAGTAAGTTTTGAGAAAGAGACATTTATGTGTTGAGAAGAGGAAGGAAATTAGCAAAGAGGACAAAGATAAAGAATTTGACCTGAGAAAGGAGAATTGAGGTATGTGGAACTATAGAAACCTAGGGAAGGTACAGTTTCAATATTAACAGGGAACTTGCACCAAAAGCTCCAATTGCAATCCAGATCTCCCAGCTTCTAGTACTGTCATTTGTCCAATTAATAATTTGGATACTAAGGTCAGAAATAAATCTGTTTTGTTTGTTGTAAATTTAGTTCTCTCCTTGGGTAGAGAAAAACATGAGATTATGACTATCATTTGGGGCAGCTGACAGATTCTGATTTTTCTTTCTAAGGATTGGAGAAAAAACACTAATTTATTATTATAAAACAAAAGAATGGAGCTGGATGTGATCCATTACACAATTGCAATCCCATTACTTGGGAGGCTGGGATGGGAGAATCGCAGGTTTGAAACCAGCCTCAGCAACTTAGTAAGACTCTCACCAGCCTAGTGAGACCCTGTCTCAAAATAAAAAATAAAAAGGGATGGGGGTGTAGCTTGGAGGTAGAAAGCCTCTTGATTCAATCCCCAGTACCACAAACAAATAAGCAAACACACACACACACACACCCCAATAGAATATTAGCCATCTCTGTAGATCACTGTACAATAATTTGCTGATTTCCCACAAGAGCCTCTTTCTAATCCTTTTTTCCATTTGCTTATTTATTTATTTATTTATTTATTTATTTATTTATTTTTTGCTCTTTTTCCTGGGAAACAGCCAATTAAAAACCAAGGAGACCAACTGGAAAAAAAAATCCACAAAGAAAGAGACAAACAAACAAAAAAAATCTCCTCGTTATTTGGATAACAGTAGACCTGGGCATCTTGGTAACTGCCTGTTGTATCCCCAGCTGTGTCATTTAGCACTCTGAAATCACAAATGCCAATTAGTGCTCACAGATGGAGGAGTGGAGATCAGTATCATAGAACCTGGGGAGCGTGAGGGGAATGTCGTCATGACACATGGCACTGCTCTTGTGAAAATAGTTTCTTGTTTCAGTAGGAAGAGAGGTGCTTTCCAGGTTGAGACTTCTTTCAGAGATGGGGTGTGGGGGGGCTGGTTAATTGCTGCCGTCATCTTATTTTTATTTAAATGAATGAAAAAGCCATATTTATTTTTACTCCTTGATCCAGTATAAATCAACATGGTTGAAGATTTTGTCATTAATCAAATGAGTATGAGCTAAAAATGGAGTTAAATTTAATTAAAAGGAGAGGTAATAGTATTCACGGGTAGTTTTAGTATCAGGCTTATTGTCTTCAGGTGGGAAGTTAGTTAAATTATTGCTTCAAAACATTTCTGAGCTGATCTATCATAGAAAGGAGACCTTGCAGAAAGTTAGACAGCAGGGGAAATTATACCTATATTATATATATATATGTTATTAACGGAGCATTATATAACACATTTAAAAAACATCTGTTATATTTACTTATTAGATATTGCCTTTTTATTTGTGCATATAGCAAGTGGGTACCCAGAGTCAGGGTGAGAAGAATGTGCAGTTTAAAAATGTATATTTGGTGATGTAATTGAATACTTGTATTGGTTGGGGTTCACTACAGTAACAGAACTCACAGGATATATATATATATATATATATATATATATATATATGCTAAAAGGGGATTTATCAAATCAGTTTATAGTCCAAAGCAGTGTAGTCTCAAGTTTCTGGCTGCACATGGAGAGCAGGAGGAACCAGTAGCTGGTCAAGTGGTTCAAGAGCTGGAGTCTCAGAATCGGAGCGACCACTAATTCAGTCCCAGTCCAAGATGGAAAGGCCAGGAAACTCTCTGGAGAAACGATGGTCAGGGTCCAGTTCCAAGAGCTGAAGGCCGATATCTCAGATGAGAGCAGACACACTTTCTTCATGAAAAACATGCATGCACTCACATGGCTTTTCCTTCTTTTATCCAGGTCCTATGCCTATCAGAACAGTGCTGCCTACATGCAGGGCAGTACTTCCCCTTCAATCTGCCATTACAAAAACCAATCATCTCATGGACACACCCAAACCTCACATAATCTTAGATGTTTCATGATACAGTCAAGTTGACAATCCAGACTAACCACAATACATGTTTAAAGTTTGGTTTTCTGCACTTTGGCTATAACAGCAAAGCAAAAGTGGGGTGGGGAAAAAGTGGGGCTTGGGGTGGAAACTGACTTGTGTACTCTAACTTGTACAAGTGCTAGAGGAAGAATTTGGGGTAGGCAGACCAATTCCACACATTGAAAATGTATAATATATATTAAAATTATTCTGTGATTTTTCTAAGTCAATATATTTGCCTTATGCTTAATTTCCAAATAATATTGAAGGAATATTTCCATATTTATTCAAAGAACACATGGATTAACTGAAGATGGGAAACACTACTGGAATAATATATCTTCTGTTATTTGTGACTCAGACTGGTTCTGAGAGCAATTGTTGTTATAGAGGGAACAATTGATAAATATTGGTTTCATAATTGGGCTGTAAAGTGACTTAATCTTACTAAATCCCAGTTTCTAGTGATTAACTTTTGTATTCTTTCAATGTATTTATTTTACAATTATTATAGAGAAGGCAACATGCTTGATTCATGCTTCCTTCCCACCATGATAGAAAAAAAAAGTGGAGAAACTTTTTTGAGGAACAAGTATATGCTACATAATTCTATTTAAGCCTTTGTGTTGAAGTAAAGGGAAGATCATTTTAAAAAGAGTGAGCAACAGCAAAACAGAAGCTTAAGAGCTACAGAGCTTATGAGAGCAACGACATTTGCCCAATGAAGCCCTAAGTTCCAGCCACTTTAAAGAGGTGCTTAACAGGAGACTGTTAGTATGAGGTCTAATCACATTAGTGTGCTTATCAGAAGAGACTTGGACACACAATGAAACACAATGATGGGCATGCACAGGGGATGTTATAGGAGTACCACAAACACTCATTCTTAGCATCTCACTAAGTAGCCTTAGAAGATCTAATAGACTGCCCTTTTGTGACCCTGGTTTACATCCTTTTCTAAAATGTATGTGTAACTAATTTACTTATTTATACATATTTAAAATAAAATAGTTCTTTAATTTAGAAATACTCATTCATTTGACTTTCACATTTTAAGAAGACATTTTATTTTATTTTATTTTTTGTGGTACTGGGGATTGAACTCAGAGGCATTCTACCTCCAAGCTATACCCCCAGCCCTGTTTTTTATTCTTTTATTTTTGAAACCAAGTCTCACTAAGTTGCAGAGTGCCTCACTAGATAGCTGAGGCTGGCCTCGAACCCGGATCCTCCGGTCTCAGCCTCCCGAATGCTGGGATTACAAGCGTGCGCCACCACGCCCGGCTTCAAGACATTTTAGTAGTTCAAACTATTTACACGAGTCTTTGCCATCATTATCTTTTTTCTTTCTTTTTTTTTTTTTTGATGGTACTGGGGATTGAACTTAGGTATTCTACTGACAAGCAGTGCCTCCAGCCCTTTTTATTTTTTGTTTTGAAACGGGGTCTCACTGGGTTGTTGAGAGCCTTGCTGAGTTGCTAAGGCTGTCCTCAAACTTGTGATCCTTCTGGAAGTACTGGGATTACAGGTGAGCACCACCATGTCCAACTGCCATAAGTGTCTTTATATTCAACAGGCAGTTTCTAGAGAATGCATACTGAGTGTAACAATTATGGATCTGAATTTAGTCCTATCCATAGCACCATAGCTTTCTCAACCCATAGATCTGGCAACATTCAGCAAGGGGACAGCACATCTTATCTGGATCAATATAAGAGGGTCTCCTGATTTGCACCCACATGAAGTCTATGGAGAAATAAGTGGGGATTGCAGAGCTGAAATGTGCATCAATGACATCTGGAACCAGCATATGCAGGTCAAGTGTAAGCACTCCGAACACATACAGCTCAGAGTTACTATTTGCTCCCCTAGTGGGTGTATATACTTTACATCAACTCAACTGCTTAAAGGGTTAGTCTCTGCATAGAGGTTCTGGACTTCTCTGGGAAATTCTGTACCAGATCCAATCCACAGTCAGGGCCTATCAACCTTATGGAAAAGCAAAAAATCTATTATTACAAATTGAAAAATGGACTAATGTAGACATTTATCTATGTGGCTTTATACCTCTACTCCAGAGAATTATGTGTGCATGTGGAGAGTATATTAATAGGGAGGGTGGAAGAATGTGTGTGTGTGTGTGTGTGTGTGTGTGTGTGTGTGTGTGTGATGCTAAGCATTTGCTCTACTACTGAGCTACACCTGTAGCCCTAAGAAAGTTTTTTTTATATATAATAATTGGTGCATTGTAAACATACATCTTTGTTAAGTACAAGCTGATAAAGGCATATATGCACACATTTCTCATTTATCCACTTCCCCAATTCCCACCCTACTCCCTCACCCTCCCTCCTTCTCAAGTTCAGTTTAGTGATTGACCATGATATATTTGTGAAAGTACATCATCTACATTAGGGTGTCCCCCCCTCCCCAGTCCATCCATCCCCTTCAGTTAAGTCAACTTCTTTGCTTATCGAGGGTCTCTCCTTTTTCATCTGGAGATCCTCTTATACCCCATCTTCTCCCTAGCATCTGCATATTAAAGAGAACATATGCTTTTTTACTATTTGTGACTGGCTAATCTCATTTAACATAATGTTTTCCAGTTCCATCCATTTCCCTGCAAATAACATGATTTTGTTCTTCTTTATGGCTGAGTAAAATTCATTGTGCACATATCCCATAGTTTTGTAATCTTTTCATCTGCTGATGGACATCTTGGCTGGTTCCATAGTTTGGCAATTGTGAACTGTGCAGCTATAAACATAGATACACATGCGTAGGTCTGGTAGTTTGGTTTCCATTCTTTTGGATAGATACCCAGAAGTGGTATTGCTGGATCATATGGTAGGTTCATTCCCATTCGTCTAAGGATCCTCCATACTGTGTTCCAAAGTGGTTGCACTAATTTGCAATCCCACCAACAATGTATTAGAGTTCCCACTTCTCCACACCCTTGCCAGCATTTATTGTTGTTCGTGTTCTTGATGATTGCCATTCTGATTGGAGTTAGGTGAAATCTCAAGGTATTTTTGATTTGCATCTCTCTGATTGCTAATGATGTGGAACATTTCCTCATACATTTATTCGCCATTTGTATTTCTTCTTTTGTGAAGTGTGTATTTAGATCCTTTTCCCATTTTTTTGATTGGGTTATTTGTTTTCTTAGCTGTGAGTTTCTTGAGTTCTCTGTATATCCTAGAAATTAGACCTCTATCAGAAGAGTAGCTGGCAAAAATTATCTTCCACTCCATGAGCTCTCTGCTGAGGTTCTTGATAGTTTCCTTTGCTTCACAGAAGCTCTTCAGTTTAATGCAATCCCATGTATTGATCTTCCTTTGAGTTGCTTGTGCTTTTGGGGTCTTGTTGAGAAAGTTTTTACCTGTGCCTATGTGTTGAAGTGTTGGGCCTTTGCCCTCTTCAAGTAGCTGCAAGGTCTCTGACTTGGTTTCCAGGTCTTTGATCCACCTTGAGTTGACTCTTGTGCAGAGTGAGAAAGTGGGGTTTATTTCCATTTTCCTGCATATGGTTAACCAGTTTTGCCAACACCATTTGTTAAAGAGGCTATCTTTTTTCCAATGTCTGTTTTTGGCTCCTTTGTCAAAAATCAATTGACTGTAAGCACATGGGTCTGTTTCTGAGTCTTCTGTTCTGCTCCATTGTTCTGTGTCTGTTTTTGTGCCAATACCATGCTGTTTTTATTACTGTGTCTTGTAGTAGAGTTTGAAGTCAGGTATTGTGGTACCTCCTGCATGGTTCTTGTTGCTAAGAACTACTTTGGCTATCCTGGGCTTTTTGTTGTTCCAGATGAATTTAAGGACTGATTTTTCTATGTCTATGAGGAGTGACCTTGGTAATTTAATGGGTATTGCATTGAATCTGTAGATCAGTTTTGGGAGGGTGGCCATTTTGATGATATTTATTCTGCCTATCCAACAGCATGGGAGATCTTTCCATCTTCTAAGGTCTTCATCAATCTCTTTTTTCAACTTTTTTTATTTTTCCTTATAGAGGTCTTTTACCTCCTTGGTTAGGTTTATCCTTAAGTATTTTATTTTTTTGGGTGCTATTGTGAGTGGAATTGTTTTCTGGATTTCTTTTTCAGTGGGTTTATGGTTGGCATACAGAAAAGCTTCTGATTTTTTAAGATTGATTTTGTATCCAGAGACTTTGCTGAACTTGTTGATAAGTTCTATAAGGTTTTTGCTTGAGTTTGTTGGGTCTTCTATGTATGGTATCGTGTCATCTGCAAAAAGGGATAGTGTTAGTTCTTCTTTCCCTATATTTACCCCTTTGATTTCTTTCTCTTGCCTTATTGCTCTGGCTAGAGTCTCAAGTACTATATTGAACAGAAGAGGTGATAATGGATATCCTTATCTTGTTCCTGTTTTTAGTGGGAACTCTTGCAGTTTTTCTCCATTTAATATGATGTTGGCTGTGGGCCTATTGTATGTTGCTGCTATGATGTTGAGGTACATTCCTTCGATTCCAATTCTCTGAAGTACTTTTCGCATGAATGGGTGTTGGATCTTGTCAAATGCTTTTTCAGCATCAATTAAGATGATCATGTGATTTCTGTCTTTGATTCTGTTTATGTGGTGAATTACATGGATTGTCTTTCATTTGTTAAACCAGCCTTGCATCCCTGGGATGAACCCAACTTGGTCATGGTGTATAATTTTCTTGATGTGATTTTGAATGTGCACTGCTAGTATTTTGTTTAGCAGTTTTGCATCTAAGTTCATCTATGATATAGGCCTATAGTTTTCTTTTCTTGAGCTGTCTTTATTTGGCTTTGGTATTAATGTGATGTTGGCTTCATAGAATGTGTTTGGGAGGGTCATGTTTCATTTCTATTTCATGGAATAGTTTGAGGAGTATTGGGATTAGCTCTTCTATAAATGTTTTATAAAATTCACCTGGAAAACCATCTGGCCCTGCGCTTTTATTTGATGGCAAACTCTTTATTGCTGTTTCTATTTCTTTGATTTTTATTGGCTGATTTAAGTTTTTTATATCTTCTTGACTCAATTTAGGAAGGTTACATGTATCTTAAATTGTCAATTTCTTCCAGATTCTCCATTTTGTTGTAGTATAGTTTTTCAAAATAGTTTCTGATGATCCTCTGTATTTCCATACTGTTGGTGGTAATATCGCCTTTTTCATCTCTTATTTTGGTAATTTGGGTTGATTCTCTCTTTCTTTTGGTTAGGTTGGCCAATGGCTTATCTATCTTTTTTATTTTTTTCAAGAAACCAGCTTTTGGTTTTGTTGATTTTCTGTATGATCATTTTATTCTCTACTTCATTAATTTCTGCCCTGATTTTCATAATTTGCTGTCATCTATAGCCTTGGGGTTGGACTGTACTTGTTTTTCAAGTGCTTTGAGCTGTGTTATTTGGTTATTTATTTGGTGATTTTCTGTTCTTCTTATGTGGGCACTCAGCACTATAAATTTTCCTCTTAGTACTGCCTTCAAAGTGTCCCAGAGGTTTTAATATGTTGTATGTGTGTTTTCATTGGTTTCTAGGAATTTTTTAATTTCTCCCCTTACTTCTTCTATGACCCATTCCTCATTCAGCAGTATGGTGTTCAATCTCCATGTGTTTACATGGTTACTCTGGGTCTTCTTAGAGTTGATTTCTAGTTTCACTCTATGTGGTCTGAAAAGATGCAGGAAATTATGTTACGTTTTTTGAATTTGCCAGTGCTCTCTTTGTGGCCCAGAATGTGGTCTATTTTGGAGAAGGTTCCAGGTGAAGCTGAGAAAAATGTAAATTCAGCTGTAGTTGGGCGCAAGAGTCTATATGTGTCTAATAGGTCCATTTTGGTTTATGATATTTTTTAGGTCTGAGGTGTCTCTACTGACCTTTTTTTTTAGAAGATTGGTCTAGTGATGTGAGAGGAATATTGAAGTCTCCTAGTATTAGTGTATTGGGATCTATGTGTGTCTTTTTATCATACAGAGTTTGTTTTATGAAAGTGGCTGCACCTATGTTTGGGGCATAGATGTTGATAATTGTTATTTCCTCTTGCTGGATTGTTCCTTTTACTAGTAAAACATGACCTGCTTTGTCTCTCTGATAAGTTTAGGCTTGAAGTCTAATTTATCTGATGTCATGGTTGCTACTCTTGTTTGTCTTCGGGTTCCATTGGCATGGATTGCCTTACTCCAGCCCTTCACCTTTAGTTTGTGGGAGTCTTTGCTTGTAATGTGTTTCTTAGGCAGCATATAGATGGATTCTGGGTTTTGATCCATTTTGCCACCTTGTGCCTTTTTATTGGGAAATTGAGACCATTTATATTCAGTGTGATTATTGAGAGATGATTTTTAATTCCTAACCTTTTGAGTTTTGACTTCTGTTTTTGGTGGTGTTTATTATTTTTTGCTTAGTTGTTTGCTTCCTGGAAATTATTGTTTCTCTGGTTCTGACATTTACTTGTTAGTTCTTCTTTGTAGTTAATCTCTTTGAGTATTTTCTCCAGTGCTGGTTTGGAAGACATAAATTCTTTCAGTTTCTGTTTGTCATGGAAGGTTTTTATATCCCTGTCAATTTTGAGAGAGAGTTTTGCTGGGTAGGAGAATCTTGGCTGCAAGTTATTTTCTTTCAGAGTTTGGAATTTGTTACTCCAGCTCCTCCTGACTTTATTTTTTTCATGACTTTATTTGGGAGGTCTGGAGTGATTCTGATTGGTTTGCCTCTAAATGCCACTTGGCCTTTTACGTTTATTGCTTTTAGAATTCTCTCCTTAGCCTCTACATTAGTCAACTTGATTATTATGTGGCATAGTGAACCTCTTCTTTGGTTTTGTCTTGAGGGATTTCTGTACGTTTCCTGTACCTGTGTGTCAACTTGTCTTTATGTTTGGAAAGTTCTCTGATATTACTTCTTTGAAAAGATTGTTTATTCCATAAGCTTCAACATCTAATCCCTCTTCTATCCCTATTATTCTTAGGTTTGCTCTTTTACAGTTGGCCAAGATCTCTTCGATATCCAATTCATACTGTCAAATTTTTTTCTAAATTATGTACTACGGATTCATTTTTGGAATGGTCATCTTCTAAGAGTGATATTCTCTTTTCCATGTGGTCTAATCTGCTGTTTATAGTTTGTACTGATGCCTTCATTTCAGTTATTTCATCTTTCACTTCCTTCAATGCTTCTCTTTGGTTCCCTTTCAGGTCATCATAGTCTTTGTTTATTTGTTCCTTTATTTCTTTCCAACTCTCTCTACATTCTTTCCAGAAATCCTGTATTGTTTCTAGTATTAAAGATCTGAATTGTTCTTCTGGTTATCTCTGCCATTCTGGGTTGGTGAGATCTGTTATTGACGGGTTGTGGTGGCTCATTTTTTCTTTGCTATTTTTCCTTCCCATGGTTCCCCTGTTCTTAAATTTATATCTTTGCTGCTCTTGCAGATTTTCTCATCCAATCTCTGCAGTGGAGGTTTAGAGGTGTCTGCTGGTATATAGAGGGACAGGTTGTGTTCAGTGGTGAAGGTTGTGTGAGAGGTCACAGTGATGAATTCAAGTATAGAGTAAAGTAGAGGGTATGGTCCAGTGGAATAGGAGGTTGAGTGTGTTGAGGTGATATATTGTAAAGATTAGAGATGGTAGATATGTCAGGGGATTCTGGTCGTAAATATAGAGTTTTGAGTGTGGTAGTATGAGATGGTCTTGATATGAGACAGGAAAAAGAAAAGAGAGGAGGAAAAGTGTTGAGGAGAGGAATATAGATGGGAGAAAGGGAGAAAAGCTAGTAAAAGGGATAAGGAGGGGATTCAACAACCTAAGCAAGAAATAACAAAGCAACCAGTCATCCAAATAAACATAAATAAATTAAGGCAATAGAAAACAAAAACAGAGTAAAAACGGATAAAACATAACACCAAATCAAAAACTAAAAAACAAAGAACCAAAAAAAGCCCCCAACCCCCCCCCCAAAAAAAAAAACAA
>PVLC010043842.1:0-12425 GCA_004027655.1 Graphiurus murinus
GGTAACACACTGATTGTGTGCTGCTAGCTTTACTTATCTGTTTAACAATGGAAACCCATGACTGAGTGGAATGGGTGAAGACTGAAGGCACTACAATGCTTTGTTGGATGACTGACAAACTATAATAAAAATTAGCTGTAACTATTATAATTTGGTATACTCAGTTTAAAATGGTTGCAAAAAGTGTTTCAGGAAAATTGTGTTGTGAATTGGACTTTCATATGTGAAAACTATATTGGAGAAACGTAAAACCCACTTACTGTCATTTAGTCAACAAAATTAAAAAAAAAAAAAAAACTGGTGAAGAGTTTCCTAAAGTCAAGTGGTGCTAGGACTTTACCTAGATTCCAAGTTTCATACTATAGTGTATAAGATAAATACTGCTTTGTTTCCTTCCTCCACCTCATCATTCCACTTTTTTTTTCTCACTTTCCTTGCCACTCTGTCCTGGTATGCAATGGAACTCACCCGATGGTATTCCATTTTTAATAAATTCATCTGTTCTCTCAATCCTCTCCCAGAATACATATTCCACCCGCTTGCTTTAGCTGAAACCTGGGACTTAGGTGAGGAAGATACTGGCAAACAAAACACGTATTTCACTTGGTTCCTTTAACTGAAATCTGGCAGTTAAGGAAGGTAACTTGCAAGTAAAGCCTTACTTTCTCTTTCTACTAATGGGTTTAATGCTTAAGGGGGAAGTGGGGTGGTCATCATTTTTCTTCTATACTACCTGAATGTTAATACTTTTAACATTTAAAATGCTTTCTTTTAAGCTTATAGCATCTGGCCCAATGGCTCTCAATTGGGAGGCATTTGGCAACATATGGAGGTATCTGTTGTCAAAATGACTGAGAACAGATGCTACTGGAAGACCATTTTCCTACGGGTCTCTTGATCTTCTTTAATATTACAAGCAGAGTCATTGATCTCCAGAGTTTCTTTTCAAAAACATTTTTTTTTTTTTTTTGTGGTACTGGGAATTGAACCCAGGGGCATTCTACCTCCAAGCTATACCCCTAGCCCCATTTTATTCTTTATTTTGAAACAGGGTCTCACTAAGTTGCAGAGGGCCTCACAAGTTGCTGAGGCTGGCTATGAACCTGTGATCCTCCTGTCTCAGTTTCCTAAGTATTGAAGTTACAGGTGTGTGTCACCAGGCCCAGGTCAAGAACAATTTTTTATACCAAGGACCCTTGGAAGAAATGGTGTTTTCTTCTAGAACACAGAGGAGGCTTACTTATTGTATAGTATAAAAAAAAAAAAAGTTCACTTATGGGGCATAGGTCAGGTAGTTTTCTTCACTGGCCAATTTAAAAGGATTTGTACTTCCTGATCTTGGGGATCCTAAGTTAGGATACAAGCCCACTGCATGTGCATTATCCATCTAGGCCCCTCTGTGCTGACTCCATAGACTTTGGGAAAGAATAGGGAACTGATGTAAATAACAAGCTCCTGTTGCTTGTTGCTTGATGTGAGGTGAGTAATAAAATTATTGTTGCTGTGGGCATAGATCAGTGGTAGGGCACATGCTTAGTGTGCACTCCAGCATTAAAAAAAAAAAAAAACGGTCTTTTTTCTCTGACCCAGGAGTCTCATATCTTCTGCCAACACCCACAAATCTATGGCAAATTATCTTGTTAGTTTGAAAATATGATGAAATTTCAGAACCTTCTCAGTTGTTGACAAATGTATTTGCCATTTGCTGTTCAGAGGCCATAACAGACACTTGGGATGCACATGTTAGGATTGTCAAACTCAAAATACCAAAAGGCCCCACTGAGAAATAACATGCCCTTAAACCACCTCCTCAATCTCCCAGGGTTGTCAGCTATCCATCTGCTGCTCATTGTCCAACATCACTAGGGACTTTGACAGCAAATTGTCCTTTATACTCCAAATCCAGCCAAAATGAGTTTTCAATAGACTCAATGTACAGCTCTGCTTAACTTTTTTAACTTGAAGACCTTCATGCCACTTCAGTAAAGTACTTCTATGGGCCCTCTAGATTCTGGCATTGCTGTGAACCATTTAACTTCTGAAGCCTTAAAGTCTATCAACACATTCTCTGACCACAATTTTGGTCTCATGTTCTCCTTCCTGGCTACTTTCCAGTCTCCTCATCTTTTACTTGGCTTTCTCCTTATATTTTATATTCTAGTCATATGAAATGTCCAGTTCCTGACAAAGATATTTACTCTCACTTTTAGACCTTTGCACATATTTTCCTCCTTGACTGGCTGATTCTCCCTTCACATTTAGGTCTCATCTTATATGATACTTCCTTCAGAGAAGCCTCCCTGACTCCTTCCTCATTTCTCTTATCCCTGATACTCTCCAAAAAAGGTGTAGGCCCTCTTCCTTTTTTTCTCCCATATCACCCTGTACTTAATCACTTTCAGGACATAATATTTTATTTTCCATTTCCTCCAGTAGATTGTAATGTTCTTTTGGCAAGATGTTTGGCACAATGTGTGGCACAAGTGCTCACTTAATATCTTTTGAAAAAATAAATCCCTTTCTTTTCCCTGTAATCACTTCTCCTTGAGTAACTTAATAATACAAAACTTAACCTATAACCTATATATAAAGTCATATATATATATATGACTTTCAAATTTTGGTTGTTTACCCAAGGTTTCTGCTGAGTTTCAGACTTAAACATCCAACTTTGAATTTCCAGTCACCCAGTTTTATTGATTGTGCTACCTAAGTAATTCTTGCATATATCCCCACCTTTCCCATCTTCTTTAACTCAGTCTCTTACCATGTCCCACTTAGATTTCAGCAACAGCTTCTAAACTAGTCCTTCTAATTCCAAGCTAACCTTCCATAATGCTTTAAAAGAAAGCTTTCTAGGAGGAAATTTGTCCTATTACCAAGCTTAAAATCTTTCAATGATTTTCCAATCTTTCAGAGTAAAGTTCAAGTTTATTGAGAGCATCAAATGGTTTCTCATCCATCTCCGTGCCTTTGCAAATGCTGTCCTTTCTGTCAAAAAGAACTCTTCTTCCTTCTCTTTGTCAGTATCAAGACTCAGTTCAACTATTATTCTCCCTGGGGAAGCCTTTCTTTTTCTTTCTCTTTTGGTACTGGGGATTGAATCCAGGGGCATTCTACCTCCAAGCTACACCCCTAGCCCTTAAAAAAAAAAAAAAAACTGTTTTTTTGAAACAGGGTCTCAAGCCAGGTGTGGTGGCATATGCCTGTAATCCTAGTACAGCAAATAGTGAGACTCAGCAAATAGTGAGACTCTTCAGCCTATTGAGACCCTGTTTCAGAAAAAAAAAAAAAAGAAAGAAAGAAAGAAACGAGGTAACGAGGTCTCCTGAGGCTGTTCTCAAACCTGTAATCCTCCTGTCTCAGCCTCCCAAGTACTGGGATAACAGGTATGTGCCTGGCCTGGGAAACCTCTTTAATTTTAATGCAAGTATGTACTCTCATCGTACTGTGCTTCTTTCATTTGACGGTATTAAAAAATATTCCTTATTTACAAGTTTCCTTTCCAGTGTCAAGCTCCTTGAAGACTGATATCATATTTTATTGAAATAAATTTAGTAGGCACTGAGTAAATATTTTTCAATAGTAAACTTATTCTTTGAACAATGTTCATGTTGCATAAAATTCCATTCTCTGAATTAAGATCATAACTGGATTTACAATCTTATATGACTATATACACTTAAATGCATTTAGCAAATTCAAACCTTGAAGTAAGAGTCTTGTTAAATATTCACATTTATGAAATACTAAGTACTGCATACATAAACATTACATATTACACATTTCACCATTCAATTTTACTGATTACTTACAGGTTTTGGCTTCTCCTTTGAGTTACATTTTTTCAAATGCTTTGCTAGCTGATCTTCATATACTGTGCTAAGTTTAAAGAGAAAAATCTAAAATGAGACTTGTGTCAAGTACTGTTTACAGCACAGAAAAACCCTTATTTGACCCATACTTACTGTTTTGGATCTAAAGGACACAGGATTCTTTTCCGAGCATTTTCTTCCTAATAAATTAAAAGGGACATAAAATATCAAATTGATTACTTACAAATACTAGATATAGCTTCAGTGTGTCTACATCCCAACACAAGGTAAGGAAACTTTAAAAGGACATAATAAAAACTGGCAAAATCAGGTCACAGTATTTAGCACAAGAACAAAATCACCAATGTAGCTAGCTAACATACATATATGAATATATATTGCTTTAGACAAACAAGGGTCTATAGCTTCAAATAAGTTATAAAGAAGGCCTACGTATGTATGCAATTTTGAATTTAAGATGACATCAGTGGTAATAGGCACTATTATTTCATGCACTACCAAGAAAAAAACCCATTTATTTCAAATTAAAACAGACAAATATGTTTTTGTCATGTACAACATGATGCTTTGAAATATGTATACCTTTGTGGAATGGCTAAATTGATCTAATTAATATATGTGTTACCTCAAACACTTATCATCCTTGTGGAAAATGCTACCCATTTAAATTATGACATATCGTTTATTTTAAGATGCATCTTGATCTCTAAGTTAAAATGTGAAAACAGTTGTCTTAGAAGTAAGGAAACCGCTGGGTGTGGTGGCACATGTTTGTAATCCCAGTACTTGGGAGGCTGAGACAGGAGAATCCGGATTTATGGCCAGCCTCAGCTACTTAGTGGGGCCCTCCACAACTTAGTGAGACCCTGTTTCAAAAATAAAGAAAAATAATTAGGGCTGGGGATGTAGCTTGGAGGTAGAATGCCCTTGGGTTCCATCCCTAGTACCACAGGGAAAAAAAAAAAAAGTAAGAAAACATGGCATTTTAACAGTTTAGTATGTGCCATATTCTACTGGCTTTGCAACTTTTCAGTTATATCCTTTCATTTTTAATTTACATGGATTTTGCTATATGTATTGGGAAAAAAGTAAGGAAAATTAACTGTTGGCAATTCTACCCAACATTTCATGTGAATCTATATGAAACAAAAGATAATTAAAACCACAGGCCAGTCAGACTACTTATGTATGATTCCCTACCTCTATTGGCTACTAGCTCCATGGCCTTAAGTAGGCTTGCCTCAAGTGAAAGATGAAAATAATAGTATGTCCTACCTCCTAAGGATTGTATAAATTAATATTTTTTTTTTTCGTAACAAAACTGCTCCACACATTTGCTGACCAAGTATACACTCTTCTTTTTTTCTGATACTGGGGATTCCACTCAGGGCCTCAAGCATGCTAGGCAAGCACTCTAATGAGCTACACCCCAGTACTTTTTACATTTTATTTTGAGACGGTATGACTAAGTTGCTCAGGTTGTCCTGGAACTTGCAATCCTTCTGCCTCAGCTTCCAAGTAGGTGGGATTACAGACATGCACCACCACATACAGCTAGTGCTCACTCATATTATTTTTTTCTCAATTTATTTCAGTTCTGATGTGTTTCAGCGTTTCCATGAAATTATGCAAACTGATTTTAATGGGAAAACTAAGAATGTTTTTGAAAATACTGTATGTTATTTCTTCTTTATTTGCTGACTTTAAAAATTAATTTTCAGCTGGGCTCTGTGTAGTCTCAGGTACTTGGGAGGCTGAGGCAGAAGAATGACTTGAGACCAGGAGTTTGAGACCAGCTTGGACAACATAGACTCCCATCTCAAGAAACAAATAACAAAACTTAACTTTTAGGTAAGAAAATTCTATTCTAACCTCCAAAGCCTAACCACAGTGTGGAGAGTAAGTGAATTTAAAAAATGTATTATTTGGGCTTAGAAACAAGGTTTCTCCACCTTGGCACTATTGGTATTTTGGGTTAGACAATTTTCTTTGTCATCTCAGCTTCTCTTGAGGTTCATGGAAGTTTAGCAGTATCTCTGGTCTCTACCAATAACACTTTCCAGTTGTGACAACCAAAAAGTCATTGCCAAGTGTCTGCTGGGGGACAAAAATCACCCCTACCTGAGAACTACTGGGTAAAAATGAGTTTAAGTAGTGTCATCAGAACTACATATAACACTTTTTAAAAAAGGATGGAAACTCAACACCCAATTACATCATAAGCTATAGATTGAGAAGAATGGTCACAATTCAATTGCAGTAATGGAAAGTGTTTCCATTTGATGTTTTGCAGTCATTCTTCAAGGAACTAATAACCAGATGTCATTCCTTTCTAGGAATGCCAATCAGCTTATAGGGATTTATTCATATTCAACTACTATCACCATCTTCATTCACTTTGCAGATGTATAGGACAGAGTGAGAGCAAAATATTTCTCCTGTGATAAATCTCATTCTTCAACCCAGGAAGGAAGTAGGCTATGACTATGATGCACAGTGGTACATGAAGAGCCTGATCTGCACTGGATTTCTGCTTAGAAGGATAAACTGTGTGAATAAAAAAAAAAAAAAAATTCAAATAATACTGGACTTTCAGAATGCACAAAATAAACACTAGTCTATTTCATTTATTCTTTCTATCCTATTCAAAATGCTCTTTTTATATCAGCACTGTACTCTTTGTATTCTTATTTTTATTTTCATATCGTACATATGTATATATCCTAAAGCAATAAACGTATATACAAATATGCACTGGTTGACAGTAGTTTCATGATTGTATTACTGAACAGGACTGTATGCTGTTTTCAGTTTTAAAACGTCAATACTTTTGCTTTTAAATCTTTCCTTCCCCCTTCCAGCAAAGTAGTTAAACGTTGCTTTCTAAAGATTCTAAGTCTAAATAAAGGTTTTTTTTTTTCTTTCGGTACTGGGGATTGAACTCAGGGGCATTCTACCTCCGAGCTATATCCCCAGTCCTATTTTTTATTCTTTATTTTGAAACAGGGTCTCACTAAGTTGCAGAGTGCCTCACTAGGTAGCTGAGGCTGGCCGCGAATCCGGATCCTCCGGTCTCAGCCTCCCAAATGCTGAGATTACAAGCGTGCGCCACCACGCCCGGCTCCTAAATAAAGTTTTTTAAAAGTTTCTTTTTAATACATTCAACGACAAGCGGTTATTGCTCACGAAATAATAATCTGAGCAGACTTAGTGAAATCTAGGGACTTCAGCCGTTACTTTGTCTTAACTATCACTTTCCATCGGTCAGGCGGAGGGTAGACAGGTGTAGAGAGCAGTAGCTTGGGGTAAAACTAAAATCTAGCATTACCCCGAGTTAGGATCAAGATAATCGTGTCACAAGTGGCGCTTTATTTAGTAAAAGAAAACAATGTTCATCGCTAGGGCTCATCATCGCTCCGCAAGGAAGTCAGAATTGCGTTTATTAAAAGTAAAAGCTGGAGAATCCAGGGGACAAAAGCAGAAACCTGTCAAAGAGGGAAGCGGCCGGGTTCCAGCACCGACCGGACCGGGAAACTTATTTCCGATTCTCAGGAGGGTAGGGCGATACCAGACCTCCGCGGCTGCAGCGTGTTCACCACAGAACCTTTTCCCTGAGGCCACCACCATTCTGCAGAACCGCTTCTTCTTTTCCACATAGTAACTGCATCTACCCTCAGCTGGAAAACCAGTCGCTGGAGGCGTTGGCGCCGAAGCCGCCATAATTCACCGTCCGCTTCAGGTGGTGAGCATCTGGCGCCGAACACAAAAGTTGTCAGTTTCCTCCGGGCCGCCTTCCCTTAACAAACATGGCGGCGTAGAGGCCCTCCGTATAGGGTCACACCCGGAAATAGCGGAATAACCCCACCCTTTCCTTTGCTAAACCGGAAGAAGAGGATGGTGGCCGACGAGGTTCAAACTTCCTTTGTCCTCCCTGTGATTTCCCCGCCTCCTCCGCGAGAGCCGAGCGCCAAACTCAAACCCTATCGGGCCCCGCTCGCCGTTCAGGCTAGAACGCAGGGCTGGGCTTGCTGAGCTCTTCAGGACTCCGGCGGGGCAGCGGTCCAACATGAGCCAAATTCTTTTCCAGCAACTGGTCCCGTTGCAGGTGAAATGCAAAGACTGCGAGGAGAGGTGAGTTTCGCGTTCGGTACCCGCGGGTGGCCGTTGGGGTCGGGCCAGTGGGGAAGATGGCGGCTCCGGCCGGTGGGCCACGGCCCGCGCCTGGGTGTCAGGCCGGCCCGGAGGACGCGGAGAGGGAGCCAGCAGGACCTCAGGCTTCCCTCTCGCCGAGTCGGCCGCTGCAGAGGGGACGGAAGGAGAGGGGTGAGGGAACGGGAAGCCGACTCGCAAGAAGTTAGTGTCAAAGATCCTAGCTTCGGAACAGAATCGTGGAGACCCGAGCCCTGCTCTTCCTTTGTGGTAGAGACGACCTCTGGGCCAGAGAAGTTAATTTACGCCAGGGCTCACGGTGAATTTCCTGGAAGCATCAACATCTGTGCTCCCGGCCATTTCCTCCCCGTCTCCTTTGAAGTGTATTGAGAATGAATGTGTGTGTGTGTGTGTTGATGAGATTCTACTACTTGCCGAGGCTGTCCTTGAACCTGTGATCCTCCTGTTTTACCCTCCCAAGTACTGTTGCAGTCATGCACTACCACGCCCGGCTGTGTTGTTGGGGATTGAACCTAGAGGCACTCTACCTCTGAGCTACACTCCAGCCCTTTTTTATATTTTGTTTTGAAACAGGGTCTCGCTAGGTTGCTGACAATCTCACAAAATTGTTAAAGCTGGCCTCTAACCTGCAATCCTGCCGTCTCAGCCTTCGAAGTACTGGGATTATAGGCTTGTGCCACCACGCCTGACTGGGAATAAAGTTTTAAATTTAAACTAAAAATAATAATTTCAGTAGTGTACTTTGGTTTTTCTTCACTTTAGTGACTACAGAAAGTAAGTTACACCTAAAGACAATGAGACAATCAGACAGTTAATTCAAGAAACATTTTTTACTTGTAAAATGCTTTGCTGGGCTCTGGGAATACAGTGATCTTCATGGAATTTATAGTCTGGTGATGGAACGTCTCACAAATAAATGCAGATTGCAACTTTAAGAAAGTGACGCTATTAGAGCTTAAATAGGTTTGACTAGAAGTCAGGAGATCTCATTTTTTTTTTTTCTTATCAGTTCCACCACTGATTAGCTGTCCCTTAGCTTCTGTGAACACTGTTTTCTCAATCTGTAAAATTGATGCAGTATGCCTACCCACATGGTTGTAATGAGGACCATGGGTGAAAATGCGTGTAAAAACTAAACAGTTTAGAAATGTAGCATAAAAATGAAAACAAACCAGGTGTGGTGGTGCACACCTGTACTCCCAGTAGTTGGGAGACTGAGACAAGAGGATTTCAGGTATGTGGCCAGCCTCAGCAATTTAGTAAGACCCTCAGTAACTTAGCAAGACCCTGCTTCAAAAATAAAATAGGGGTATAGCTCAGAGATAGAATGCCCTTGAGTTCAATCCCTAGTGACACACACACACACACACACACACACACACACACACACACACACACACACGGAAGAATCCAGGCCTTTGCTCATGTTAAGTGCACTACCACTGAGAGCAGTCCCTGAATGATCATTCTTTTGTGCTGTCCAATATGGTAGCTCTAACCACAATTGGTTATTAGACTTAAAAAAAAAAAAAATGATGTGCTCTTGTGTGGAGTACACATTGGATTGATTTTTTTTTTTTTCTTGTGGTACTGGGGATGGAACCCAGGGACATTCCACCTCCAAGCTACAACCCTAGCCCCATTTTATTTATTTTTTTATTTTGAAACAAGGCCTCACTAAGTTGCTGAGAGCCTCGCTAAATTGCTGTGAGGCAGTACTCAAACCTGTGATCCTCCTCTTTTAACCTCCCAAGTACTGGGATTACAGGCATGTGCCACCATTCTTGGCTGCACAATGGATTTTTTTTTTTTTTTTTTTTTTTTTTTGCAGTACTACGGATTGAACTCAGGGGCGTTCTACCTCCGAGCTATGCCCCCAGCCCTATTTTTTATTCTTTATTTTGAAACCGGGTCTCACTAAGTTGCAGAGTGCCTCAGTAGGTAGCTGAGGCTGGCTGCAAACCCGGATCCTCCAGTCTCAGCCTCCCAAATACTGGCATTACAAGCGTGCGCCACCACGCCCGGCTTGCACATTGGATTTTAAGACATGCTATGAGAAGAAAAAAATGTAAAATATCATAATAATTTTCACATTGTTGTGTGTGAAAGTGGCAGTATTTGGGACAGATTGGGCTAAATAAATAAACTGAGTTCGGTGACACATGCATGTAATCCCAATACTTGGGAGGCTGAGACAGGAGGATGGAAGTTTCAAGGCAGCCTCAGCAACTTAGACAATGTTTGAAACTAAAAAATAAATAGGCTGGGCATGGTGGCGCACGCTTGTAATCCCAGCATTCAGGAGGCTGAGACTGGAGGATCCAGGTTCGCGGCCAGCCTCAGCTACCTAGAGAGGCACTCCACAACTTAGTGAGACCCGATTTCAAAATAAAGAATAAAAGCCGGGCGTGGTGGCGCACGCTTGTAATCCCAGCATTCGGGAGGCCGAGACCGGAGGATCCGGGTTCGCGGCCAGCCTCAGCTACCTAGTGAGGCACTCCGCAACTTAGCGAGAACTCGATTTCAAAATAAAGAATAAAAAATAGGGCTGGGAGTATAGCTCGGAGGTAGAATGCCCCTGAGTTCAATCCCTAGTACTGCAAATAAATAAATAAAGAAAGAAAGAAAGAATAAAAAAATAGGGCAGGGGGTATAGGTTGGAGGTAGACCGTCCCTGAGTTCAATCCCTAGTACCGCAAAAAATAAATAAATAAATAAATAAATAAATAAATAAATAAATAAATGGCTGGGGCTGTAGCTCAGAGATTCTGAGTTAAATCTGGGAATGCCCTAGGTTCAATTCTCAGTACCAAAAAAAAAAAAAGAAGTACCATTAAAATTAATTTTACCTGCTTTTTAAAGGTTTTTGTTTCTTTTATGGCCTGCCTTGTCTCTCTGTTGAACATTGTTCAAGAATGCTTATATAAAGAAGAGGGATCATCACTTCTTTTTTTTTTAGCGGTACTGGGGATAGAACCTGGGGGCATTCTACCTTCGAGTTACAGCCCAGCCCTATTTTTTATCCTTTATTTTGAAACAGGGTCTCACTAAGTTGCAGAATGCCTCACTAGGTAGCTGAGGCTGGCCTCGAACCCGGATTCTCCTGTCTCAGCCTCCCAAATGCTGGGATTACAAGCGTGCGCCACCACGCCCGGCTCATCACTTCTGATTTTATTGAAACTCCTAACTATTCTCCATCTGATTACATTGTTATCACAGTTAATTGCCTCTTTCTTTTTTCTTCCCTTCTGATTTTAATATTGAAACTTCAGCTTTAATAAAGTGTGACTAATGCATAAAGTAATATAACAGTCACAGAATACGCAAATACAGCTGAACTTCATGGTAATGATCAGGAAACTATCTGGAGGAAAGTGGTGTAAAGTTTTGAAACCTGTGATTTGATATCACCCTGCTTTTTCAGTTTTGTTTCCTAAGCTCCCCTCTCCAGTATAACAGTCACACGAGAATTCTTGTTCTCTGAATATACCTGATGCTCTCTATGCCATACCTTTACTCTTACGGTTCTCTTTGCCTCAAGTGCTTTTCCTCTCATAACCTCCAAGGTTGTGTTAAATCCCTTCACTATAAGGACTTTTCAAAGTTGCCCAAGTTGAAATTAATTCCCCTTTTTCATTTATTAGATAGCAGGGAGTAGGTGAGAGATCTGAGTTCTAATTTGGGCATTGGAAAAATATGCCTCAGGTTCATCCTCATAAAAAGAGATAATATTTAGTTAACAAGATTATTGTTGCTAAATAAGGCAATTATGGAAAGTATCTAGTAGGTAGTCAGGTGTGTAGGTACTCAGTAAGCGTCAATAACCCTTCCTTCCCCTCTTTTGAAGTCCTAAAATCAGAAGTAAATCTAGGGAAAAGTCATATACTCTGACTTCAGTTTGAGGACATGGACTATGTTTATTTCTGTTTGTATCCCTGACACCCAGCACAGTACCTGGCTTAGAGTAGCTTTTATTTGTTTGAATTCAGAGGTTAAGGTTACAGTCACTGGGTGACAACAATGGACCATAATCCAGTTCTGCTAATGTTTCATGTTTAAGATGCTCTTTAGCCGGGCGTGGTGGCGCACGCTTGTAATCCCAGCATTCAGGAGGCTGAGACTGGAGGATCCGGGTTCGAGGCCAGCCTCAGCTACCTAGTGAGGCACTCCGCAACTTAGTGAGACTCAGTTTCAAAATAAAGAATAAAAAATAGGGCTGGGGGTGTAGCTCGGAGGTAGAATGCCCCTGAGTTCAATCCCCAGTACCGCAAAAAAAAAAAAAGATGCTCTTTATCTAATAGAACACCTGCCCAAATACAACTGATTTGGAAGATGTTACATAGATTTATGCAGTATTCAGAGTGTGACACATAAGATGAGAAATGGTATTTTTTTTTTTTTTTTTTTTTTTTTTTTTTT
>PVLC010043843.1:0-12390 GCA_004027655.1 Graphiurus murinus
AAAAAAAAAAAAAAAAAAAAAAAAAAAAAAAAAAAAAAAAAAAAAAAAAAAAAGATAAAATTGTAGAATGAGAACTTTACTACTGTGGAACTATACGGATGCAGAATGCTTGATTTGAATTTCTTCTTCCTTTTGGCTGCTCACCTCACGCTGCCCTTGCCAGCACTTTCCAGACTTGTATTCATTATTCTTAGCAGTGTGGTGTCAAAAGTGAGGGCACAGTACAAAAGAGTGGTTAAAAGCTAAGACTTTCAAGCCTGGGAGACCTGGATTCAAATTCTATCATTGTCACCTACCAGTCATTCTAACCACAGGCAGACAACTTCAAGTGTTTGTACCTCTGTTTCCTTACCTGCACAATGTGGTAATAATACACGTGCTCCTTGACTTACAATGGAGTTACATCCCTGATAAACGTATCATCGTAAGTTGAAGATACTGTAAGTAAAAATTAATGTAATAAGCTGGGTGTGGTGGTGCATTCTTGGGAGGCTGAGACAGGAGGATCTCAGGTTTGCAGCCAGCCTCAGGAACTTAGTGAGGCCCTCTGCAATTTAGTGAGACCCTGTGTCAAAATAAAACAGGTCTGGGAGTATAGCTTAGAGGCAGAATGCCCCTGGGTTCAACCTGTAGTAGCACACAGATACATACACACACAAACATACACACACACACACACGCACATGCATTTAATACATATAACCTGCTGAACATAGTATCTAGCTTGGCCTATATTTTTTGTTGTTGTTTTTGTTTTTGTGGTACTGGGGATTGATCCCAGGGACATTCTACCACTGAACTATACCCCTAGCACCTTTTAATTACTTTATATTCTTCTTCTTCTTTTTATCATCATCATCATCATCATCATCATCATCATCATTGTTACCTGTGGTGCTAGGGATTGAACCCAGAGACATTTTACTTCTGAGCTAAACCCCCAGCTCTATTTTTTAAAAATTTCTCATTTGGAAACAGGGTCTCGCTAAGTTGCTGAAGCTAGCTTCAAGCTTGTGATCCTTTTGTCTCAGCCTCCCAAGTACTGGGATTACATACAGAGTCTGCTACCATGCCCAGCTCCTTCTTATTTTTTTTAATTTTGAAACAGGGTCTCACTAGATGACTGTGTGTTGGCCTCAAACCTGTGATCTTCCTATCTCAGCCTCCTGAGTACTGGGATTATAGGCATGTGCCATCACATCTGGTTTAGCCTGGCCTATTTTATTTTTGCGGTACTGGGGATTGAATTCAGGGGCATTCTACCTCCGAGCTATACCCCCGGACCTATTTTTTATTCTTTATTTTGAAACAAGGTCTCACTAAGTTGCAGAGTGCCTCACTAAGTAGCTGAGGCTGACTGCGAACCCGTATCCTCTGGTCTCAGCCTCCCGAATGCTGGGATTACAAGCGTGCGCCACCATGCCCGGCTTAGCCTGGCCTATTTTAAATGTGCTCAGATTGTATTGCTTCTTGGCCTTTAGGTGAAAGACAAGTGTTAAATGTGTTTAGAACACTTACATTAACCTATAGTTAGGCAAAAATCATCCAGCAAGAAGCCCATTTTATAATAAAGTGTTGAATATGATGTGTAATTTATTAAATGCTATATTGAAAGTGGAAGAATAGATTCAATGCATGAGTATATTTTCACACCATCATAAAGTTGAAAAGTGTTTAATTGTTGTTTAAATCAGGAACAGGATATAATACCTTCCTCTTGAAATTGTTGTGCAGATTTTATATAGCATAGAAGACATTAAGCACATTCCTGGTTTGTTGCACTTGTCACTAAATATTAACTTTGAGGCTGCTGTTAATAGTAAGCCCTAGCACTTTATAAGTTGCTGTAAATATTTGCTGAGTGAATTTATATAGTGAGTAAGGTCTGCAGGACTCACTAGTAAACACTGAGATTCGAGGTCCAGGTCTGGTCTTGGATGGTGCCTGCCTTGGCCAAAAAACAAAGCCGTCTCTTGAGCAGACAGCCTTCCAGAAGAGCAGTGCATTGGATGGTTGGGGTTGTTATATTAGATTCTGTCCTTATTTTTAATCATTGTTAGGATAACTCTGGGAACTGAATTAGTGTCTCAGATGCATTTCTAACCAATGAAGGAAGCAAGTTTCAACCTGAGTGATATGTACTACATGTGAAAATGGGGATTTGCTTTTTTTTTTTTTTTGCGGTACTGGGGATTGAACTCAGGGGCATTCTACCTCCGAGCTATACCCCCAGCCCTATTTTTTTTTTTTTTAATTCTTTATTTTGAAACCGGGTCTCACTAAGTTGCGGAGTGCCTCACTAGGTAGCTGAGGCTGGCCGCGAACCCGGATCCTCCGGTCTCAGCCTCCCAAATGCTGGGATTACAAGCGTGCACCACCACGCCCGGCAGATTTGCTTTTCTTGAGGAACACAAGAAAGCAAATTCCTGAGTGGCCACAATTGAATAAAATAAACATGCCCTTCAGAAGTCCTTGAAGATTCCCTGAAACAGAATTCCAGCAATGCCAGGTTAATGTTGAAGAAGTCAGCATGTAACAGCCATTCAGTGAAGTTCTAGAATTTATTTTTAAATTTACTCTTTTTAATTCTGTGGTCCTTTTTATTGTGATTCCCTGGAATTATTTGATATATCCTAGGTAAATGACCTTTTAATAATTTGACTGGCCTACTTGAAATCACCACTCCTGGAAACAAAACAAAACACCTCTCCCAGCCTGCAGTAAGGCCTCCGCTTCCCACTCTGGGGTCAGCAATGCTAGGTAGTTAGTGAAATGACAGGGCTCTAGGTGGGATGGCTGTGTATGCCTCTGAAGTGCTCTCAGTGGAGAACGAGTCCATCAGGGATACTTAACCTCTGTGGCTGGAGTCGGTGCCTCTGAGGCCAACCCTTCCAGCTAGGTCTTTTTATTTATTTATTTATTTATTATTATTATTATTATTATTATTATTATTATTATTATTATTATTTTGTGTGTGTGTGTGTGTGTGTGTGGTACTGGGGATGAACTCATGGGCATTCTACCTCCGGGCTATACCCCCAGACCTATTTTATATTTTACTTGGAAACAGGGTCTCGCTAAGTTGCAGAGGGCCTCACTAAGTAGCTGAGGCTGGCTTCGAACTTGCGATCCTCCTGTCTCAGCCTCCCAAGTGCTAGGATTACAAGCATGCGCCACCACGCCTGGCCAGCAAGGTCATTTTAAATATGAAGTAGCAAAAGCATCATGGCTTTCCCCCTTCTTTTCAGATCTGATGTTTTGACATGGCTTCCTGCCTCGGCGCTGTTCGTGGGTGTAATCTATGCTGGGTCCAGAGCCTTGTCCAGACTGGTAAGTGTTAGAGATTTGTGGGGGATGACCTCTTTCTCCTCTCCACCTCTGTCCTTTAACTTACAGCACCTGGCATCATTGGGGGGGGGGGGCACAACCTCAGCTTTTACAATGGTAAAAGGGATTGGAGAGCAGGTCTGGGGCCTGAACCCACACAGGACATTTCCTCCACTTTTGCGGAAACAGGGAAGGGCCAGCTTGTCTTGCAGGTGGGAGCTGCACAAATGGGGAAGCAGAAGAGAGAGTGGTGGTATTTGTGGAATCTGCCACAGATGGGCCTTGCTGGGGCGGCCTCCCATCGAGACCGGTCCCCACTTTACCTGGCAGCAGGAAGGGCAGCCTCAGCCCGCTCCTTGGGTCTCAGGAGCCGGACCCCGCCCACTGGTAACCTGGCCCAGGGACGCTGGGCTGAGCGTGGAGGCCCATGCCTGGCGCAGCTGACACCCGGAGTGTGGGTTTGCTGGGAGAGCAGGTTGTCCACTCTGTCTTTCCACGCCTTCCCCCCAGGCTGGAGCTCCTCAGTTGGAGGGGCTATGAAGAGCAAAGCCGCTTCTAGATGCCTTATTTAGAACTTCAGAGTTTTATTTATTTTACCATAGAAAGAGAATCCATGAAAACTACCACTGATAGAAGATGCCATATAAATCAGGAATGGCATACTGCCTTCGTGTGTGTGTGTGTGTGTGTGTGTGTGTGTCTGTGTGTATGTCTGTGTCTGTGTCTGTCTCTCTGTGTGTATGTGTGTGTGTCTCTCTGTGTGTGCTGTGCTGGGAAGGGGATCCAGGGCCTCGTATATGCTAGGCAAGCGCTCTTCCTCTGAGCTACACTCTAGCCTTCCTCCTTCTTTCTTATATCCTGACTGCTGTTTTTTTTTGTTTTGTTTTGTTTTGATAGTGCTGAGAATTGAACTCAGGGCCTTTTCCACTGAGCTATATCCCCAACCCTTTTTTAAAACTTTTATTTTGAGACAGGGTCTTACTAAATTGGCTAGAATGGCCTCAAATTTGTGATCCTCCTGCTTTAGACTCCAGAATAGCTGGGATTATAGGTGTGCACCGCCCCTACTCCCTCCCTGCTGTTTGTATTTCTCTAAATGTACCATGTTCTGACTTTTGGAAAAATGTGGAATTCGCAAACTTAATTCAATCTTTTTATATTGTATGTTAGTCCCTGAGATCTCAGCTATAAAACCAGGAAAACAAACTAATGCTCAAAACCCACCTAACTAGATACCAATGTTAGGACAACTCCAAGGTTGCAAAATAGTGGTTGAGAATGTAATTTCAGAATAAAATCATCATTTTTCTTTCATGATTCATAATCTTACGAAGATGGAACTTCCTGGGTGTGGCTAAGGACTGACCCGCAGTGCTCGTTGGTGCTCAGCCCAGAACCTGCGGCTGCGCTGGCTTCCCGCTCTCCTCCCGTCCCTCCTGCTCCTGTGAATCTGCTGCTGCCTGTCTTTCCACACTGTGGCCTGCAGAGGGTCTTTCTTCTTCTGTAGAGGAGAGTATAGGATTTGGTGAAAACAATGTGTTGCTCAAAGCCTTTGACAAGTTTCTCTAGGCTCTGGATAGTTGTGGTGCCAGAATTTCAAAGGTTGAAAAAGTAAGGTATTGTGCTCCTAATAATAATAATAATAACAATAATAATAGTTTTTATTTGTACAGTGCTTTTTCACAGATCTCTGGAGTGATTTCCTGTGTGTGTGTGTGGGGGGGGGGAATGAAGCCAGGGGCATTCTACCTCCAAACTACGCCCCAGACCTTTTTGTTTTGTTTTGAAACAGCGCCTCACTAAGTTGCTGAGGCTGGCCTTGAACCTGTGATCCTCAGCCTTCCAAGTTCTGGGATTCTAGGTGTACACCACATGCCAGTGTCCTTTGTATCTTTTTAGGTGATTCTCATGATCATGGGTATTGATGGGCGGGCAGGCGAGGTCGCTGGCAGAGGAAGGCGTTTAACCAGTTAGCCGCAGAGCCCTGCCCGCCTTGCCTGCCTCTGGTCCAGGTAGAGGCAGCTCTACTGACTACCGCCTTTTGTCTTTTCAGATTTATTTCTTTGAGTCCAGTGCATATGGATTTTTGAATGAACGCAGGGTATAGTCACATATAATTTTAGACTCTTCAATACAGGTGTTGGGTGTTTAAAATCTGGCAAACTAGCCGGGCGTGGTGGCGCACGCTTGTTATCCCAGTATTCAGGAGGCTGAGACCGGAGGATCCGGATTCTCGGCCAGCCTCAGCTACCTAGTGAGGCATTCTGCAACTTAGTGAGACTCGGTTTCAAAATAGGGCTGGGGGTGTAGCTCGGAGGTAGAATGCCCCTGAGTTCAATCCCCAGTACCGCAAAAAAAAAAAAAAAAAAAAAAATCTGGCAAACTAGTCTAAGCAAAAGGGAAACTTACAGGCTCATACAAGTAAAAAGTTGAGGAGTAGAGACCTACATCAGGCATAGCTTGATCCAGAGGTTTCAGCGACATGCTCATCCTTGTTTTTCAGTTCTGTTCCATCTTTGCCCCATTCCACAGCCAGCCCCCCCCCCCTTGGATGTTGTTAACTGCAGGTCACGTCCTCACAGAGTTAACGGAGACTCTCTTCCTAGTAGCGTCCACCCAAGTCCCAGGCTTCACCTGGATCGAGTCAGTCAGTCCCACAGACTTAAGAAGAGGGTTCAGAAGATTCTGAATACTGGGGTAATTTAGAAAAAAAACTACATGTGCAAAACCCCTCAAAAGTCCATTGTCAGTGTCGATCTCAGCTGGGCGTGGTGGCACACACCTGTAATCCCAGTACTTGAGAGGCTGAGATAGGGGGATTGCCAGTTTGAGACTAGCCTCAGCAGCTTGGTGAGGCTCTCAGCAACTTAGTGAGACCTTGTTTCCAAATAAAAAATAAAATAGGACTGGGGGTGTAGCTGAAAGATACAGGCCCTGGGGTTCAATCGCCTGCCCCCCCCCCCCGCCCCGCCCGGCTCCAACACACACAGCCCAGGCAGATGTGGAGCTCTGTACCCTGGAACAGTGCTTCTCAAAGTGTGATCACAGGGCTGCTGGGCTTGGAGCTCTTTGTTACCTGCCTGTGAGAAGATTGTCAGGGTGTAACATCAGCTTCAGTGCTAAACACTCTGTCTAGTTGAGAGATTTTTGCTTGTTTGTTTTTTAACTGCACAACTGTCGAGAAGGAATCAGTGTGTTGATTTACATTCTGTGAGCTCCTCATTGTCTCAAGGACCAGCAGTCGAGTGACCTTGACCTAGAGCTAGGCCGTTGTGTTTAACAGGCAAAGGGAAACTGCTCAGTTCAAGCTCTTTGAACAAAGGGAAACAACCCCAAACCAAATATACCCAATTGGAGTGGGAGGAGGTTGGGTAAGAGACATTTACTGTGTTTTAGTAAAATGACTCAACCCAGCACCTTTGTTTTTGCAAATCTTTGGTTTTACATAGTTGCTTAGAAATTCTTAGGGTGGATAAACAGGAGGCACTGGTAAGTTTGTGTTGGAGAGAAAATAGGCATCGATATGCTGGTGCCAAGCCGTCAGTTTAATGACTCCATAAGGAATGGGGGGGGGGTGCTTTGGTAGTGTGTTGTTTTACAGAGTACTTTCTAGGTGGCTCTCGCCACAGAGCCCCTGGATCTGGCAAGGCCTGGAGGTGCTGTTCTCCTGATGTGCAGGTCCTGAGAGGAAGCTGAGCTAACTGTGCAGAGACCCTGTGGGATGAGGTCTTTGTTGCGTTTTCTACCTCAAATTCACCACCCAGTGATACACCGAGTTAAGGGAAAGGAAGTTATTCTCATGGTTATCCATTAAGCAAATATTTATTTGGGACCTACTATGTGCAGGGGAGGGGGCTTAAAGACAAAGCAAACCTGGTCTCTGACCTTGAGGAACTTAAAGGAGAGGGACAGTGAAATACGCACCACTTCCCGTGAGAACCGCCACCAGGACTGTTCAGTGTTAAGTGTGCACCGGGCACTTCCTGTGGACAGCCTTGCCGACGTATGAAGTTAGTCACTCTCCCTTCTGCACAGGCTGATTTGGGCCTGCCTGCTCAGTTTTCCTGCGCTGAAGGAGGTCAGAGTGTGATGTTTCTGATGGTATGAATATCAGTGTTTGCAGTGTACACTTTGATGGGTCATCATTACTCTTGTTATAATTTCCTGGCCCAATGCCATATCAGCTAGACAGGACTCCGAGACTGTGCTGGTGAGTGTTTAGGACAGATGTACAAACTCCCCGAGTGAGCTGGCCATCCCAGGTGATTTGGTTGCTGCTTGAACCTGTCATTTTTCTTGCCAGGGCCAGCAGATGGAAGGACTCTGCAAATCTCCAGTGAGGCACCTTGACAGGACCTGAATGGGTTTTCTTGCTGAGCTCTTAGAACTTGGTCCTTCCTAACTGCTTGTCTTGGTTTCTGTCTTCCGGGAGCACAGCATCAGCTCACTGTGTGGTAGTGGAGGAGAGGGATTGGGGGAGGTGTTGATGAGGAAACACACAGAGATAATTAAGCCCATGCGGAGCAAATTACTCTGGTAAGCAAAATGGAACTTGTGGGTCCCTTCTGCTTTTGTTTGTTCCTTTATGTGCACGTGAAGGGACTCAGCTGCACAAACAAAAGGAATGGAAACATTGGTGTAGAATGAAGATGCTCTCCTAATGTTTCCTGTTACAACTGGGTGGGGGCAGCTCTCCTTCCCTTCCATGTTCTTATCAAGGTGATTAGAGTATAACTGCAAACATTACTTTATAAAATGTGGGCTTGGGATAGGTATGGCACATGCCTGTAAATCTAGTACTTGGGAGACTGAGACAGAAAGATCATAGGTTCAAGGCCAGCTTCAGCCACTTAGAGAGACCTTGTTTAAAAAAAATAAAAAGCCATGTGTGGCAGTACTATAATCCTAGTACTTGGGAGGCTGAGACAGGATGATCACAGTTTCAAGGACAATGTAGCAAGACTCTCAGCAAACTATTGAGACCTTGTTTCAAAACAATAATAAAAAGGGCTGGGGGTATAGCTCAGAGGTAGAATGCCTCTGGGTTCAATCCATATACACACATAGACACACACACACACACACTCACACACACACACACACAAATAAGTAAATAAATGAATGAGCTAGGTGTGTAGCTTGGTTGTAGAATGTCCCTGGGTTAATCCCCAGTACCAAAATAAAATAATAAATACATAAATAATAAATAAAGAAAAATGTGGATTCAGTGGCAATACAGTAAACCTCTCCCAAGATTTTCATTATCATCTCGATCCATCTAAAAGTGTTTCCCATAATCTTACAAAAGATTATGCACTCCAGGGGGACAGCTTCATGGAAATGAATGTGACAGTATTTTCTTGGCTATAATATCAAAGGCACCAGCAATGAAAGAAAAGTAGACTAATTGGACTTCATCAAAAATGAAAAACTTTGGTGCATCAAAGAACACTATCAGCAAAGTAAAGAGGTAACCTACAAATTGAGTGAAAATGTTTGCAAATCACTTATAAAGGAATATATATTCTAAATATACTTCTAAAACTCAGCAACAAAAACCTGATTAAAAAATGGGCAAAGAACTTGAATAGACATTTCTCCAAAGATTACATATAAGTAGTAAGTAGCTTGAAAAGATACTAAGCATCATGAATTATTAGGAAAGTATAAAACAAAACTATATGAGAGCTGGCTCTGGTGGCAAACCTGTAATCCCTGTACTTGGGAGGTTGAGATTGGAGGTTCATAGGTTGGAGGCCAGGCTCAGTAACTTAGACCCTGTTTAAAAGTAAAAAGGCTAGAGGTATAGCTGGAGGCAGAATGCCCCAGGTCCAATCCCTAGCACCAACAAACCCAAAGTGTATGAGATACCCATTAGAATTGCTGCTATTCAAACCCCAGAAAATAGCAAGTGTTGGAAAGGATGTAGAGAAATTGGAATTCATGTTCACTGCTGTCAGAAATGTAAAGTCACACAGCTGCTATGGAAAATAGTACGGTGGTTCCTGAAAAAGTTAAAAACAGAATTATCATATGGTCCAGCAATTCCATTTCTGGATATATACCCCAAGGAATTGAAAGCAGGGCCATGAAGGGATATTTTTGCACCTATGTTCATGTGACTATTATTCATAAGGCTAAAAGGTGGAAGCAACCCAAGTGTCCATCAGTAGATGAATAGATAAACAAAATGTAGTACACACAATGATATATTATTTAGCCTTAAAAAGGAAGGAAATCCTATCACATGCTGCAGTATGGATGAACACCGAGGACCTTATGCTATGTGAACAAGCCAGCCAAAAAAAGGAAATACTACATAATCCTACTTAAATGGAATGGAGTACTTAGAGTAGTTACATTTATGGAGACATAAATCGAGTGGTACTTAGCAGGGCCTTGAGGAGAGAATGGGAGGGGGTTAGTGTTTGATGGGTTTAGAGTTTCAGTTTCTCAAAATGAAAAGTTTTGGAAATGAATGGTGTGGATGGCTGTACAACAATGTGAATGTATTTAATGCACTGAACTGTGCACTTAAAAATTGTTAAGATGGTAAAATTTGCATCATGTATATTTTACCACAATAAAAAATTAAAAAGCTCAAACATAACTTTTCCTGACCATTGTATGAAAAGGGGGAGCTGATAAGGTGTTCTTGTCTCACTCAAAACTCCTTTGAAATGCTGTGGAATGTAGGTATTTAGTTTAACTGAATTCCCTTGTATGCAGCTGGGTAAAAGTGCAAGAAAAATAGCAATTCCCTGGGACCAGGTAAATCTGCCCATTGCTGCAGCTGAGGTGTGGGTGCCAGGCTGGAGGGGTGGCCTCCTTGGGACTTTTCTTATTCCTATGCATATCCCTCAGGACATGCATTTTGCCAAATGAGAGGAGTTTCTGGTATGTTAAGATGCCCATTTTGTTTTTGTTTTTGTTTTTTTAGTGCTGGGAATTGAACCCGAGGACATTCTACCTCCAAGCTACACCCAGCCCTTTTTATTTTTTATTTTGAAACAAGTTCTTGCTGGGTTGCTGAGAGGCTTACTAAGTCACTAAGTCTCATTTTGAATCTGCAATCCTCCTGTCTCAGCTTCCCAAGTACTAGGATTACAGATGTGGGCACCATGCCTGGCAAGATGCCTATTTTTCATACAAGACCCCTAACCACAGTCTGCTACTTGCTGTGATGCACAGAGGAGAAGGATGCCTCCGAGCTTGGCTGGAGGTGCATTGGAGAAGAGGTCAGTCTGGTCTTCTGCCCTCAACAAGTTTGCCCTCATTTAATGGCAGAATAATAAGAGCATGCAAATAAACACTTAAATTATACCATGCAAATAAGTTTATGAATATTTACACACACACACACACACACATGTATCTATGTACCTATTCAAATACCGCACCATCTTCCAAAAAGAATGTATGGTAGCTTATAAAAATATTTTTGATTAATACATATATTTTTATGAGGAGAATTTTAGAAGCAATACAGAGTAGATAATACCCCAAAGAGACTTTATGCCTGGAAATTTATGCCATATCACAAGATAAATGCACTTGGGCCTTGAATTCAGCTCTCAACCTTCTGTAGCCAAACAAGAGTTACATGACTTAGTGGTTATAAAATAAAAGCAGAGCCATGGATGAAGACAAGCAATGTTCTTCCTTGCTCTCAGGTCTGAAGGGCAAGTTTCCCTGGGTCCTCCCTGGGAGTCTCCATGGAGCAGGTCTCCCACACTGTGTTTAGGACAAACCCCACAGTAACCTAGTGTCTAGGGCTCTTAGTGCATTTGGAGACATAATGACTGTAGAAACAGTTTCTGGGGGGTAAAAGCCATGGCTCTCTGGTTACTGTCTCCATTCAGGGACAGGCAGATACCCTCAGACAATCCTCTAGGAGCTTATTTCTTACATGCAAAATTCTGGTAAAAATTGGATAGCCAACAGTTCCCAAGATTACTTTCCATGAAAAGGGTCTAGAGTGCAATTATCTACATAATATATTTAAAGACATTCTACCACTGAGCGCTTTTTATTTTGAAACAGGGTCTAACTAAATTGCTGAGGCTGATCTCCAACCCACAATCCTCCTGTGAACCTACATATTTAAAAATCACCTAAAGAGAAGAAGGTTGGATCTGTATTCTTTTACAAAAAGAAGAGGCTGGCCCAGTACTCATGTTTGAGTAAGGTCACCTACCTCTGCAAAGCAACCCAAGGCTGTGCCTGGGCAGGCTCAGGGTTTTCCTTAGAAAACTGTGCCAAGCCAGTTCCGACACCTGAACAAGATGATATCCCTATCATCTAAAAGTGGTTTCAAATGATTAAAAGGCAGGTTAAGAAAGAGACCTAGAATATACGTCTCAGTTTTCTCATCTGTCTGATTGGGGTGTTAGTAACTCAGCGTTATCATGAAGTTTCAATGTGAAAGCAGTTAGAATAGTGTCTGGCACATACTAAACACTTAACTATATCTTGCCTACCATTATCGCTATTATCATTTCTCAGAATTTTTGTTTGATTTAACAAAAATAAGTACAGCTAAACCTAGCACCATAAAGGTAAGAAAGGGCAGGTTTTCCAAAAGAATCAGTCACTGGAGAGTCTTCTGAACCCCTGTACATCATTTGGACTGGGGGCTTGTGTAGAATTAGAGGCCAAGGAAAGATTGGTAAAGTTGCCAACTGTCTTGATAATGCTGTTTTTTTGTTTTGTTTTGTTTGAGACAGGGGTCTTGGCTACATTGCTCAGGCTGGTCCTGAACTCCTGGGCTCAAGTGATTGTCCTGTCTCAGCTCCAAGTAGCTGGAATCACAGGTTCATCACTGTCCCTGACTTAGTACTGTTTTGTTTTTGTTTTTGTTTTTGTTTTTTGGCGGTACTGGGGATTGAACTCAGGGGCATTCTACCTCCGAGCTACACCCCCAGCCCCATTTTTTATTCTTTATTTTGAAACCGAGTCTCACTAAGTTGCGGAGTGCCTCACTAGGTAGCTGAGGCTGGCCGCGAACCCGGATCCTCCAGTCTCAGCCTCCCGAATGCTGGGATTACAAGCGTGCGCCACCAC
>PVLC010043844.1:0-12410 GCA_004027655.1 Graphiurus murinus
ATCCACCACCTAGAAACACATATGTAGAAATTGTGCAAGAGAGAACCACATTGTCCCTGAGAACCACGAAACATTGATGAGATAAATTTTAAAATATCACTAAAATAACTGAAAAAATTAGAGCCTATATATTGACTAGCAAACTCAATTTTGATAAAATGCAATTATCTGCCAAATCAAAATAATACCTATCAAAATCCCAGCTAGTTATTTTGTGCAAATTGACAATCTTATTCTAAAATGTGCATGGAAATACATGGACCTAACAGAGTCAAAGAAATATTGAAGAAGAAAAATTCGAAGACTTTTACTACTAAATAACAGAAGTTGTTGGGAGGCTAAAAATTACTGTAATGAGGAATTAGCTCAATAATAGATAAGTAAACAAATAGATAAATTAGAATCCAGAAATAAACTCAATGAGAAATACTTGTTTAGCTTTGATTAAAAATACTATTGTAATTCAATGTATACAAGGTTATCTTTTTAATAAATGGTTCTAGGTCATCTGGATAGCCATAGACAATAAAATTAACCTTAAATTTTATGTAATATCATCTATAAAATCTGATATTCAAGAACCAACAAAGTTTGAATATCAAAAGTAAAGTAACAGGGTTTCTAGAAGAAAATATAGTAGATGATTGTTGTGGTATAACAGTGAGTAATCATTTCATAAACAAGAATAAGTAGATCTTACTATAAAAAGAAAAGACTGAGATATTAAACTATTATCAATAAAATATTTTATTTATCAAAATTCATTAATAAAAATATTAAAATACAAGCCACAAATTAGGAGAAACTACTTTCAGTATATATCTGACAAAATATTTACAATATTATATATAATACCTATAAACCAGTAGGAAAAAGGCACAATCCAATAAAAAAATTGAAAATCGTCTTCAACAGAAACTGCACAAAACAGTATATTCAAATAATCAATAAGCATATGAGCATGTGTTCAATTTAATTTGTCATCTAGGAAAGGCAAATTAATACCAAAATTTAATATCTCTACATACCCATCATGGTGCTAAAATTAAAATAACTGGTGATACTATGTGTAGAGAAGATGTGGAGCCATTGCAACTCTCAAGTGAGATTGGTGAGTTTTTTAATTGGCATGTCCACTTGGAAAACCATTCGGTAGTTTTACAGTAAACATATGCCTATCAAAAGACACAGCAATTACATTCTAAATATGTCTCCAAATAAAAATTAGTACTTGCTTACATCAACTACACACTGCAAAGTATGCAAAAGTCCAGAATTTCATATTTGAGATCAGATAATCCGAAACTAGAGACCTTAATGCAAACATATCTCACCAAACATGAATAAACAAGAGGAGAGGTTAGGAGAACACAAATACAACACTGAACTAATACAATAAACAAATTAGTCATAACCTATTAGGACTAAAAAAGTCCACTAGAAATACTCTTAATAAATGTATGTGGAATTAATGGAAACTGAAGTTGGCTCCATTTGACCCAATTATCTTAATTACCAAGCTATGTGAGGTGGTTGAGATCTTTGGCATTCTCTTGTCCCCGGAGATAAAAGTCTCTAGGGCATAAATGTTTCAAAACCTCTGGTAAAATATAACAGATTGAATGTTAATGCACTTGCTGGAAGACATTCATCTGGCTTTAGGAGATGCACTTATTTTATGGAGCAGATCATATTTTGCCCTCAGAAATGTTAGATTGCGAAAATCAAACTTGATCAAATAGCTCAAGAAAACTATGACCAATAAAAATAAGAAACCAACATAATTCAATGTCTAGTCTCTAAAATAAAAGTGTCCACCACAAAAGTAACTATTCTTTAATATTAGGAAGTTTCCTCCAGCGTAGGAGGATGTTTTTAATGATTACTTGCATAATGTTCACCTTACCATTCATTTTGTGGTGTTAGAGGCAACCTATCAATGGCAAATTAAATAGATTATGATTCTAAAGAAATCAGCATTTCCTAGATTTTGAAATAAATGCTAGTGAATTATTTACTTAGCTGACTTGTCATCCAAATGAATGGTTTCCATGTAAAGAAGTCATGAGGTAGGTGAAATGGTGGTCTCAGACAATCTCTCCACAGCCACACACAGAGTTTCTTTTCACAGCCTATATTACTTAAGAAGTTTTCCCAATTCTCTGTGCCATGTTGGCACACTGCAAGACCGTGCATCCTATCCCCAAAATGATGACATTAAGTGTTGCAGAATAAAATGATCTTAATATTTCCTCTTACCTTTCCTGGCACTCTGGAGTTTCTTACCTTATTCCTAATATATTCTCTGAGTATCTACTAGATAAAAAGACTTTTAAAATAAAGCAATGTTAAATAATAAGCTGGGTTTTCTCTACCCTATCATTTTTTTTTTCCTATAAAGACTGGGAAGTGTGCTACAACGACCAGATGCCTGGGGTGGGCCTCTGGTTCACACCCATCTCTTCCCGGCCTGGTGGGAGGTCAGCTTGGTCAGAAGAGTACTTACTTTAAACACATCGAAAGCTATATATTAAGTGGTTGTGTAAGCAGTTAGGAAAAGCATTGAGACATTTTTCTCAGGATGCTAAGAAGACAAAAAAAGGATAAAAATAAAATAAAATTATGGAATCTGGAAGACACTTCTGAAAATTACAGCGTTCTCATGTAACAAGTAGAAGACTATGTATTATAGGCAAAACCTGAGAGAAATTAAAGATCCAAATATAACCCCTTGCTTGGTAAAAAGAAAATAGGATTTGAAAATGTAAGGGAAATAGTTTTGTACTCCCTTCCTCCCACACCACCAGCCTTTCTTAGTACACTGAAAATATTTAGTAGACTGACAGTTTATGAATCTGGAAGCAGGAAGAAAACCCAGGATGTATCCCCCAGCGTGTGTGTGTGTGTGTGTGTGTGTGTGTGTGTGTGTGTGTGTGTGTGTATGTGTGTGTGTATGTGTGTATGTGTATGATTCATAGTTCCTACTGGAGGCAGGGGGAATTTGAGGGGAAAAAGATAAAAATGATGACATCACTTTTCATGGGGAAGATCAAACTGTCATGGAATACTCAGGAGGTGATATATAGGGAGTAGCTAAATGTGAGGGTCTGGAGCTCAGAACAGAAATCTAAGTTGTAGATAAAAGTGTAAAAGATATCTGTTCTATGTATCATCTGCTGACAAAGGGCAGAATGGGGTCACCAGGCTAGGAGGGCAAGTGGGACTAAAGGTGGATTAGAAGCATTGGGCTCTGAAACAGTAACTTTTTGAGGGAAAACAGAGGAATAACAGAGAGCAAAGAGATGAAATCAAGTAAAGGTGACACATAAACTAGGGAAAATGCTCTGAGGAGGAAAGAGTGAATTGTTGTAGTAAAGCTGGACTTCCATATGTGTAAGTCTGTCTGAGGGGGCTGGTAGGGAGGCTTCTGAGAAGGCTTACCCAAGGGCTTTTTGCTGGAGACATCTCTCCTAACAAGCACACACTATCAAAACAGAGACAGCTGCAAAAGTCAAAGTTTGCTTTGTTTTTTTTTTTGTGTGTGTGTGTGTTTTTTTTTTTTTTTGACACTATGAAGCAGGGTGACCCAACACTGTTTCTTTCCATGTCCAAAGAGCAAAGTGAGAGAAAGTCAACAGGATTCCATTCCTTTGCATATTACTGCATGGTTGTGGGGCATCACTTTTAATAGTTCCAGCACTCTATGATATCTGGGGATATAACCGTCATGCAGAGAAAGCTTAGATTGTAAGGGTTAAGTGCTCTCTGGTTCAAGTAAGTAAAAATATTGAAAAGGACCTATAGAATTAAGTAATTAGTTATTGTCTTAGTCCATTTTCTGAAGTTGTGAAAAAGTACCTGAGACCAAGTAATTGATGAAGATTAGAGGTTTACTTGGCTCAGATTTTTCAAGGCTGGGAAATCCAAAAGTTTAGCACTGGCATCTGCTAGGCTTCTGGTGAAGGTTTTGTACTATGCCATAACAAAGCAGGAAAGCAGAAGGGCCATCAGGATTAAAAGGAAGAGACAGAACAGGAGAGCAGGCCATGCTTTATAACAACCTGCTCTTGCAGCAATTAATCTAGTCCTGTGAGAGAGACATTATTCCCTTCATAAGGGTTATGCCTCTGTGATTTAGTCACCTCTTAAGGTCCCTCAACATTGACGAATAATTTGCAAACACATGAATTCTGGGAGGACATAGTCAAATCATAGCATTAATCATTGATCATCACAGGCAAAACATTTTCAAGCAATGGTAGAAATGGCAGTGTGAGAAAGGTTAAGGGACTTGCTAAGCTACTGGTAAAAAGCAAAACCAAACTTTTAACTTTAAACTACTAAATATATACTGATTGTTTTTGCCATAAGCCAAATATTTTGCACATGTTATGTGCTGTTGACAAGACATAAGTAAAGATTATTCTTTGTATTTCAGCTTTTTATACTGAGAAAGTGAAAGTATGCTACAATTCCTAGATCCATAAAACCTTGCATTTCTTTATACAAAATTCCCTGGTAATTACAACTAATACAGAGGTGAGTATCTGGATAACTGGTAGTATTGGGAAGAGACTTTGAGGTTTTGATACTTCAAAACATATACTACTAGCCGGGCGTGGTGGCGCACGCTTGTAATCCCAGCATTCGGGAGGCTGAGACCAAAGGATCCAGGTTCGCGGCCAGCCTCAGCTACCTAGTGAGGCACTCCACAACTTAGTGAGACTTGGTTTCAAAATAAAGAATAAAAAATAGGGCTGGGGGTGTAGCTCAGAGGTAGAATGCCCCTGAGTTCAATCCCCAGTACCGCAAAAAAAAAAAAAAAAAAAAAAAAAAAAAAAACATATACTACTATTAAATAAATTCAGACTAAAAATAAGTAATTTTAAAGATCTTTAAGTTCTACACATTTAGTTGCTTTTTCTCCTTTTCTTTTTCATTTTCTTTTTCTATTTTTTTTTCTTTAGAAACAGATGTGCAAAAGAACCGGTGGCAGCTGCAAAGTATTCACCTTCCACATGCCACTTACAATGTGATTATGAGCCTTGTAAGATGTAGAGGCTGCTGTAATACAACCTTTCTCTTAATGGCATGCACCTAATATTTGCTTTTGTACATAGGAAAATAAAATTTATGGAACCGGATAATGTAGCAGTTTTATTTCAAACTGCTTTACTTTTACTAGCAAAGGCTAATAAAATCTTCAATGGATTCCACGTTCACTTTTTAGCCTTTCCATGCCACCCTAGGATAGAAATCACAGGTGAGTAGAAAGCAAAATAAGTGAGTCAGAGGAAATAGATGTCTGGTGTGTCAAAAATAAATGATATTCTTTGTATAGTATTTTAATTGTAAAGTATTTGCTTCCAAAGGTGATGAAATATCCTGGCCAACTTATGATAGTAGCTTTAAAAAGGAATAGAATATTGCAGAAATGACTGTCAAAGATGAGAACTTTTTTATTGTCCCTAATAATTCTTTTGGGAATCACCTGTTATTAAAATATTCTGAACCTCTTTGCTCTTGGCCTCATAAAAGCAAATCCCTATGCCTTTAGTCAGGAATATGAAATCTGAAAGCTGGGTCACAGTGTGGGATCTAAGTAATTGGTTCAAGGCTTCTCCAGGACTTCTGAGCCTTTAAGATTTACATGTGGAAAATTATATTTTTCTGGATCCTTAGCAGAGTGTAAAAAAAAATTCTAAGAGCCTAATTGCACTGGCTGAGACTTCCACTACTATGCTGAATAGAAGTGGTTAGAGTAGGCATCCTTGCCTTGTTCCCAATCCTAGAATTTTTCATCACAGAGCATGATGTCAGTTGCAGGCTTTTTGTACATGGTCTGTATTATGGTGAGGCAATTTCTCTCTATTCCTAGCTTAGTCACAATTTTTATCATGAGAATGTATTGAATTTTACCAATTGCTTTCTACATATATACAGATAATCATATGGTTTTACCAATCATCCTATTGATGTGGTATACAACATTAATTAATATTCATGTGTTGAGACTTCCATGCATGCCAGGGATTGATCCCACTTGGTCATAGTGCATGATTCTTTTACCATGCTGTCAAATTTGCTTTACTAAAATTTTGTTGGGGATTTTTGCCTCTGTTTATCAGATATATTGGCATATAATTTTTTTCTTGTAGTATATTTATCCAGCTTTGGTATTGAGTAGTGTTGGCCTCCTAAAATAAGTTCAAAAGTATTCTCTTCAATTTATTTGGAAGAGGTTTAAATGATTGTTGTTCATTATTCCTTACATGTTTAGAATTCACCAGGAGAGTCAGCTGGTTGTAGACTGTAGTGCTCAAGGGGACCTACTACCTATCTTAAATTGGAAGAATAGAAAGGAAATGAGAAGAAGATAAGGAAAAGTTGCACAAATAAGAGGGAGGAAGGGAGGGAAGGAGAGAGAGAGAGATGAGGAGGAGGAAGAAGATGAGGAAGACAAGAAGGAGAAGGAGAAGAGGAGGAGGAGGAGGAGGAGGAGAAGAAAAAGAAGAAGAAGACGACGACGACGATGACAACGAAGAAGAAGAAGAAGAAGAAGAAGAAGAAGAAGAAGAAGAAGAAGAAGAAGAAGAAGAAGAAAGGAAGGAAAGAGGGAAGAGATAAGAGAAAGTTTTCCTTTCCCCTTAACTTTCAACATGAACTAAAAAAGTATTGAACAACGTTCTGAAATATTCTAAAGACTCTAAACCAGGTCAATAGAATGCTCCTTCAAACCCTTGGGTTGTATGTCTCTATCTGTTTAAACATACAGTTTGCATAGGTAAAAGTATTTGACAGAGATACTAGAAAGATGTCCTTCCTCATTAATTGATGAATATGTTGATTTGTTTCACTACAACAACCATTTCATTATATGCAAGTACATCAAAACATCATGCAGTATACCTGCATAATATGTCAATAATTTATATTATTCATATATATAATATAAATATACATCTCATGCTCAAAATCATTTCCTATACTGTAATCTCAATATCTATTAACAACCCACTGTTTGTCTTTTCAACACTTTCATGTGTACTCACTCACATTCTTGCTCTCCCTCTCTCTTTCTGCCATGAAATGTTGTGAGAAATGAAACTGCTTTTCAATTAGGATTCCTAAGGAATATAATTCAAAACTGTTACCATTAGAAACCTTACAAATCACTTAATTGGCCTTCTATTTTTATAACTGAGAAACATATATATTTAAAAACTAGCTTAATGTCAAATAATAGAAAATTATTTACTATCATTTATAATACAGGTCAGAGTTGTGTGACAGCCACCATTCTCTATGTGGGCATAACCTCTCACAGAGGAGACTCTGAGAAATAGATCGTTATGTTAAGGTAGCAAGAATACAGCCACTTGCAAGTATCATATATATTTAATTCTCACATCAAAAACTATACCTAAGTATTATTACCATTTTAAAGATGAGGAAACTAATCATCAGAAACTGTTCAAATTGCCCAGCTTCACACAATTAGCGTTAGGATCAAAATTTAAACCCAAATCTGAACACTCCAAACCAGAACTTTGAAAGAATTTAGTATTGAGGCCATACTTATTACTTTATTACTGCCAACACTCTCTCTCTAATCCATCTATTCAAAAGCATTTTATCAAGCTGGGCTTGGTGACACACAGCTGGGAGCCTGAGATGGGAGCATCTCAACTTCAAGCCCAGGCTGGGCAACTTAGCAAGATCCTGTTTCAAAATAAACGGGTTAGAATGTAGCTCAGTGATAGAGGACCACTGGGTTTAATCTATAGTACTACACACACCAAAACAACAACAACAACAAAAAACACCTGTCTATCTGCTATTCACTATATTAAAAAGTGGAAAAGTAGATAAAATCTAAAGTTTTGAAGAATTCTGTGTCTAATGACAGATTCCCCTTGACTAAATGTTAAATCAGGTTCCTCTAAGGTATTTGAGGTCTTATCCTTTGTGTCTGTCTTTCTCAGGCCTGCATGGCCTAGTTATAGTAAAAATCTTGCTAAGTCAATATAGACACAATAGTCCACCTTTGGTATTATCACATCACTAATATATAATCAGATCCTTTATCCCCACATTTGCCATCTGATCATCCTAGTATGCCTTCAGCAAGAATCCCATCAAGTTGGTTTATCCAGAATCCTCCCTTACCTCTGATGCATCCTCTTAGTAACTTTCTATTGACCCCTGCCCTACTCCTTAGCTAAAAGTCCCCACTTTTTGTTTTTAGTAACTTTAACAACTGTCCAGCTCTATTGTTCTTTTTTATCTCTAGTAAGAAGATAAAAATAGAAATAAACATAAGAATTTAATAGCTGAGGGGGAAACACATCTCTTTTAAGAGCACTGTCATATATGAGGGTAAGATGTACAGGCAGAAAGCTGACACTTGAGGCTTGAAAGATAGGAAAAGGCTCCCATTCTTTGAAGTGCTTGCATTACACAGAAAAGCAATTCTGCAAATGTGAATAGCAAAATTAAAATCACATGATTTTCAAGCTAAGTTCTCTAAACATTAATTTGAGTATTAAAATGCTTTTGAGAACAATATTGGTTATGTTGGTACTCAACAGGAAAGACTCTAAAATCTTAAAGGTCTCAAGTGTAATTCAGGATTCTCTCTTTAAATAAATGTAAAATAAACCCCCATCCCCTGGTCCAAAATGTTTCCACATTAACACATGCGGTGGCAAGTTTACAGACTTTCATGATAAATACAAATAATGAACTAAGTTACTGAAAATTTTGTTTAAGCTTTAGACTCAGTATTGTCAACACTCAAATGTATATTTCCTCCAGTTTGAATGTGAACAGTAATACTGCATCTTTGTCTATTGAAAACACAACAGTTACCCACAAGAATGGGATTTATTTGCTCAAAAGCAAATAATTAAAATTCAACCTCCAAAGAATAAAGCTTTTCTTAAAAAAAAAATATTTGGAAGACAATACATGTTGACATTGACAGTACTTTATTTTGAGGCATCTAACAGTTGTTAATGCCAAAAATTAGTGTTTCAGTGGGAGGAGATAACTATCCCAAAGTCCCAGGATTTCAAGGGAATTAGTGAAGAGCACAAAGTTAGGAAGAAATAGAATCTTTTTAACTGCTTTTTGAGTAATCTGTTCCAATACTATGACTTTTGCATGAACTGAATTTGCTTTACACTGTAACTAGTTCACTGACTCCTGAAATCACCAGGATAATTTTCATTCCTTTAACATGGAGTGTGGCATGCTAATCGGTTGGAAATGTACAAAGTATTTTTAATACATCATACCTTATTATTATTATTATTTTTTTTTTTTTGCAGTACTGGGGATTGAACTCGGGGCATTCTACCTCTGAGCTACACCCCCAGCCCTATTTTTTAATTCTTTATTTTGAAACCGAGTCTCACTAAGTTGCGGAGTGCCTCATTAGGTAGCTGAGGCTGGCTGCGAACCCGGATCCTCCGGTCTCAGCCTCCCGAATGCTGGGATTACAAGCGTGCGCCACCACGCCCGGCTATACCTTATTTTATTCAATGGGTGTGTACTTGATAAATAATTTTCATTTTTGATAGTGTTTTCTTAATACTTCAATTCACAAATTACTATGTAAATTCTGTTTGTGAATATTTTTGTAAGGTAAATAATAACCCATCCTGCCTTAAACATATTAACTGTGAGAGAGATTTTCTAATTCTTATTTTATAGATCAACTTTTAAAATAAATTATATTTGCATTCACAAATTATTGCCAACTTTCAACCCTTCTTTCTCACTATTCTGGAGTTTATTAGTCCTTTATCATTTCACTTCATATAGCTACTACTTGTCTAAAATGTAAACTATAGCAAAATTTCTTAATATAATGATTTAAAATCTGAATAGAGAATAGCAGGTTATAGATAAACTAAGAAACCTACTAGTATTAGATGAGTGAAAACCAGAACAGATATCAGAATTTAGAGGTGAAAGGATTAAATAGCAATAAAAGTGGTTTAGGAACAAGTGACAAAAGTGATACAGCAATAATAAATGTTACATATGCAGGAAAATGGAAATAAACTCCACTTTCTCACCCTGCACAAGAGTCAACTCAAGGTGGATCAAAGACCTGGAAGTCAGGCCAGAGACCTTGCAGCTACTTGAAGAGGGCATAGGCCAACACTTCAACACAAAGGCACAGGTAAAAACTTTCTCAACAAGACCCCCAAAGCACAAACAACTCAAAGGAAGATCAATACATGGGATTGTATTAAACTGAAGAGCTTCTGTGCAGCAAAGGAAACTATCAACAACCTCAACAGAGAGCCCACAGAGTGGGAGAAAATTTTGGCCAGCTACTCTTGTGATAAAGGACTAATATCTAGGATATACAGAAAACTCAAGAAACTCACAGCTAAGAAAACAAATAACCCAATCAAAAAATGGGAAAAGGATCTAAATAGACACTTTACAAAAGAAGAAATACAAATGGCCAATAAATGTATGAGGAAATGCTCAACATCATTAGCAATCAGAGAGATGCAAATCAAACTACCTTGAGATTTCACCTAACTCCAATCAGAATGGCAACCAACAAGAACACAAACAAGAAGAAATGCTGGTGAGGATGTGGAGAAGTGGGAACCCTAATACATTGTTTGTGGGATTGCAAATTAGTGCATCCACTTTGGAAAACAATATGGAGGATCCTCAGATGAATGGGAATGAACCTACCATATGATCCAGCAATACCACTTCTAGGTATCTACCCAAAAGAATGGAAACCAAACTATCAGACCAACCCATGTGTATCTATGTTTATAGCTGCACAGCTTACAATTGCCAAACTATGGAAGCAGCCAAGATGTCCATCAACAGATGAATGAATTACAAAACTATGGGATATGTACACAATGGAATTTTACTCAGCCATATAGAAGAACAAAATCATGTTATTTGCAGGGAAATGGATGGACCTGGAAAACATTATGTTAAGTGAGATTAGTCAGTCACAAAGAGTAAAGAAGCATATGTTCTCCCTAATATGTGGAAGCTAGGGAGAAAATAGGACATAAGAGTGACTCCAGATGAAGAAGGAGAATCCTTAGGTGAACAAAGAATTTGACTTAATGGAAGGTGATGGGGGTATGTGGGACACCCTAATGAGTATGGTGTACTTTCATGAACACATCAAAGTCAATCACTAAACTGAACTTGCGAAGGAGGGAGAAGGAGGGAGTGGGGCGGGAATTAGGGAAGGGTTAAATGAGAAATGTGTGCATGTATGCCTTTACCTATACCAGCTTGTACCTAATAAAGATGTATGATAACAATGCACCAATTTAAAAATAATAATAATAAATGTTACAGAAATTCAGCCAAAATGGAGATCACTGTTTACTAAAATAATTGGAGAAAACATCCTAGAAAAGTGGCTTCACTAGCTAATGAAAGAACCCTAAATAGGTCTTCACGCAGATAAGGAATCTAGGTCATTCATCATTTCCATTCTAAGCTAAAAAGGGATCTAGAAATAAAATGAAAAATATTCCATAATGTATCTTTTATTATTATTACTTTTCCTTCAGAGATCATGGTCTGTGGATTAAAACTCCTCAAAATCTATATTACTAGGCACAGATACTATCTTTAGTTATTGTTTTAAAGGGTACTAGTCCTTTCTCTAGTCTGACTTCCTTTTCATCAAGAATCAGGCAATAATTTTAATAAAGTATTCATTATAAGAAAATTTTTAATAATTTGCTATTATAATTAGGTTAATTCTACCAGAATTCTCATTGTCACCATAAAAGTTTATTGCTTCAGGCATCTGGATCTGGTGCACAGAAAAGAAATTACTCTCAGGTAGGGCCTTGGAGAGCTTATCAAAAGAGCTTACAGGCTATTTGACAAAGTACAGATGCCAGTGAATGTCAGGTGTGGTGAGAGAAGCAGAGAAATTCTTCTGAGTGCTTCAAATTTCTTAGTAAATTAGAAAGATGAATTAGAGCCGGGTGTGGTGGTGCACACTTGTAATCCCAGCATTCGGGAGGCTGAGACCGGAGGATCCGGGTTCGTGGCCAGCCTCAGCTACCTAGTGAGGCACTCCGCAACTTAGTGAGACTCGGTTTCAAAATAAACAATAACTGGCAAAATTTTCTCCCACTCTGTAGGCTCTCTGTTGAGGTTCTTGATAGTTTCCTTTGCTCTGCAGAAGCTCTTCAGTTTAATGCAATCCCATATATTGATCTTCCTTTGAGCTGCTTGTGCTTTTGGGGTCTTGTTGAGAAAGTTTTTTGCAGAGCAAAGGAAACTATCAAGAACCTCAACAGAGAGCCTACAGAGTGGGAGAAAATTTTTGCCAGTTACACTTCAGATAGAGGTCTAATATCTAGGATATACAAAGAACTCAAGAAAAT
>PVLC010043845.1:0-12399 GCA_004027655.1 Graphiurus murinus
GTGTGTGTGTGTGTGTGTGTTACCGAAGATTGAACCCAGGGGCATTCTACCTCCGAGCTACACCCTCAGCCCTACTTTATTTTTTTTATTTTGAAACAGGGTCTCACACGGTTGCTGAGGCTGGCCTTGGACCTGCGATCCTCCTGTCTCAGCCTCCTCAATATGGGGATTACAGGCGTGCGCCACTACTCCTGGCAAATGCCCTGCTAAGATTTGGCTTTCTGGTCTTTTCAGCCACAGATCGTGACAAATGCTCTGTAATCCTGAGCAAACGATGCTTTCTCTTCGGGCCTCAGTTTTAGCACCTGTAAAATGGGTGTGCTGGTCCCTGGCAGGTGCAGGCGAACCCCTGCTTCTCCCCCACCCTATCAGCAAAGCAGGCACTGGTGTCAAACGCAAGGCAGACCTCCAAATTCCAGGCAGCGTCCGGGGGTCCCGAGGTGAGCTCTTCCTAGCTTCTCAGAACAGATCAGGGGAGATGGTTGATCTGAGACGGGTACAGGACAGGCCGCCTCCTCGTCCCCTCCCTCCACGTCTTCTGGGACTGAATGATAACGTCGTCACGGGAAGCTCCTGGCCCGATCGGCGCGGTTCCCTGACATCTGCTGGTTCCTTCGCATAATGAAACCCAGCTTGGTGGTCCAGACCTGGCTGCCGGGCCCCGGCTGAGAAGGCCCCCCTGGGAGTGTGAGTTTCTCATGAAGAACAAAGATGTAGGCAGAGCCCAAAATAGACACGGAAAAACACTGCTTTGTGTTTTCTCCCTGGATGGGTGGCTGCGTGATCCACGGCAGGGGACCCAGGATGTCTGTGTTGAGAATACTGTTATTATCAGACAGCTAGAGGAGGGGCTGGGAGCCGAGGTGCTGGAGGAAGACACCGCCCCTCCCATCCTTGTGTGTGCGCCAGCCTGGGGCTTGACCCAAGAGAGCCCTGAGCCAGGCTGCGTATCAAAGATGATGTTCTGTCGGGCTTGAGGGTGCACACCTGGAACCTCAGTACTTGGGAGGCTGAGACAGGAGGATCGCAGGTTCAAGGCTAGCTTCAGCCACTTATAGTGAGACCCTCAGCAACTTATTGAGACCCTGTTTCCAAGTAAAAAATAAAATAGGGCTTGGGATTGTAGGTTAGAAGTAGAATGCCCCTGGGTTCAACCCCAGCACTGAGGAAAAAAAAAAAGAATTCTCTCTCTCAATTTCCCTACCACTTACCATGTTCCTTTCCTTCCTCCAAAGCCTTCTGTGGCTCCCTATTGCCCTCGGGATAAAGTTGAAGTGATGTAGCGAGGCATTTGAAGCCCCTCAGGCTGCAACCCCAAATGACTCCGCTGCTGGCCCCTTCCTACTCCTGGCTACTTATTGGCCATCTCAGAACTTGTCCATGTTTGTGCCTCTGGGACTTTGTTACCCAGAATGCCTGGATTAGTCCAGAACCTCAAGTCTAGCTGATACAACAACAACAAAGTGTAGGGGAGGTGATTGGCTCATTTAACTGAAAAGTTCAAGGGCAGCAGCAGCTTCAGGCAAAGCTGGATCCAGGTGCTCAGACTACATTCTGAGGTTTTCATTCTTCTCTGTCTTCTGGCCCTCTGTATGGGAACCCTTGTATGGGCTTCCCTCTTGGGCGGTTCCCTAAATGATGACGAGGATGGCTTTCACAGCCCTGGGCAGCACCCAGCGGGCGCAGCAGCTCCACTGGGTTCCAGTGGTTCTGCAAGAGCCCTGCGGTGGGCCTGCATTGGCCTGGGTTCAGACCACCCCCGAGCCAGCCACCGTGACAGGAATGGTGGGCTCTGATGGGTACACCTGGGGGCTGTTTCCTGGGGATCGGGGAGGGACGGTCCCCGGAGGAACGCCCTGGAGCTGCTCCAGACAAAGGATGACTAGACGCTGGGCAGTCAGGAACGAGGGCGTCCACACACTCGGCCAGTGCCCACTTGGAGCAGATCCACTGGGCCGAGATATCTGGGGGAGGATCCTGGACACGGCCCGTCCTCTGGCCTAGGTTGGCTCACCCGAGAAGCAGGAGTGTTACAATGGTCTCCAACTTTGGGAGGGAGGGACTGTCCCTAACGGCCAGAGAACTAACTTCCTTCCTCCCTCCCTCCCTCCCTCCCTCCCTTCCTTCCTTCCATCGTTCCTCTCTCTCCTCCCTCCTCCCTTCTACCTCCTCCTCCTCCTCCCTCCTCTCGTGCTGAGGATTGAACCTAGGAGCATTCTGCAACCCTCCTGTCGAGTAACTGGGACCACAGGCCTGCGCCCCCGCGCCCCCGGGCTGCTGCTTTCTGCCTCTCTCTGTTCCCATCTCCTGGGCCCATTAGCAAGGCTCTGTGTTAAGCACTTTCCTGGGTGTGCTGTTTTGTTCAATTTGTACACTAACGCCGGAGATCCCAGATTCCACGTGGAAAATGAGCTGCCGCCACTAGTGAAATGAACAAGGACTGGGAGTCTGTCCGCCGACTCTCGCCCAGGGCCTTGTGCCCCCTCCGTCTCAGGGGCCTGGGGCCAGCACAGAGACTCCCAGAGGATGGACGTGGCCGTACTCGTGAAGGAAGCGGGCCGCGGGGACCCTCGTGGCCTGGATCGTGCCCCAGCCAGGTGCTGTCACGTATGCGGGAACATGTAGCTTGATCTTCCAAATTTTCAAAATAAATTGAAAATTGGGATTTTAAAATGAAATCCCCAGCTGGACATGGTGGCACACAGCTGTAATCCAGGTACTTGGGAGGCTGGAACAGGAGGATTGCAGGTCCTCAGCCAGCCTCAGCAACTTAGCGAGGCCTTCTGCAACTTAGTGAGACCCCGTTTCAAAATAAAAATAAAATAGGGCTTGGGATGTAGCTCAGAGGTAGAATGCCCCTGGGTTCAATCCCCAGTATGAAAAGAAGGAAGGGAGGGAGGAAGAAATCCCTCAAATGTATAAATGGTAGCAGCTAATTCAGAATTTGGAGGGGTACTGGGGATTGAACCCAGGGGTATTCCACCTTCGAGCTACCCTCAGCCCTGTTTAGTTTTTGTTTTTGAAACAGGGTCTCACTAGGTTGCTCAGAGTCTCACTGAGTTGCTGAGGCTGTCCTCGAACCTGTGATTCTCCTGTCTCAGCCTCCTGAGTACTAGGATTTCAGGTGTGTGCCACTGTGCCTGGGTTACTTCAGTTTTTTTAAAACACTTTTTAGACCAATCAAAACAAACCTACTGGCTAAACTCAACGTCCAGGGCACCAGTTTTCAACTTCTGTCTCCTGCTACAGATGGAGGAAACTTAAGTCACTGATATTTATTATAAACAATACCTATATTAGGCCTTATCCCTGGGACTGAATTGAGTGCTTCCGCTTCTGGTGGCCTTGACGGCATTGCTCTGAGAAAGTGATGTTTTTGCAGGTGCCTAAAGAGACAAACAGAGCCGGGTTGTGGCTGTCTGGACAGGCAGGTGAGCAGGTGCAGAGGTCAGAGGCCACCGGGCCCCGAGCAGGAAGGAGATGAGGCTAGAGAGATAACCAAGTCCCAGCCGGGCCCTGTGACACAAGCTTGTAATCTAAGATTTGGGAGGCTGAGATAGGAGGATTGCAGGTTCGGGACCAGCCTCGGCAATTTAGCAAGATCCTATTTCAAAGTAAAAAATAAAAAGTGTGCCAGGAGTGTAGCCCAGTGGTAAGTAGGGCCCCTTTGGGTTCAATCTCCATTCACACACACACACACACACACACACACACACACACACACACACGTCCAGTTCCACGTAGGGCCCAGAAGACCCTGGCTTTAATTCAGAATGAACTACAGAGAGAACAAGCCGGTGAATGAGTGGATGGGTTTGTGCGTGAATGAATGACGCCAGGCTGCTCTTGTTGGAACATTCCTATTTGACGTGGGCGTGTGGGCGTGGCTGACGCGTCCTAGGTTCCCAAGTCTTCAGAATTATTCTGGAAGGTGACCCGGCATTGACACTCCCAGGTTGCTGTCAGTCTTTGGGCGTTGTCATGACAACACTGGGATGGAAAGGGGATTCTCTGTGAGTGGGCGTGTCCCGGGGCAGGCCCCCCCAGGGGACCCCAGGCAGAAGGAAATTTTCAACAAACACAGCGTCAAGTGTCCTCGCAGGCCAGGGACCCCAGGCCTCCACAGAAGACTGGGTGGCGGCAACCCCATGGGACTCCCTGACCCCCAAGTCCTCATGGCCCTCCCGTCAGTCCTGTGACCCCGGCGGCCATGCAGGTGGCAGGCCTGCCCCTGTCCTCGGTCACTCTCAGCCCGGGAGACTATTTTCTGCCTCGGTTGGGGCGGGCGCTGGCGTCCCAGCTGCTGGCAAGCCACTCGGGCGAGGTTGCCATGGCGACCCTCGGGCATGGATTCCCAGAGATGCTCCCTGCCTCCTCCGGAGCCTGCCACTGCTGATTGCTGGGGAGAGCGTGACTCACCGTTAAATATATCGCGGTCGTCCCAAATTGGCTGCTCAGCCCCAGCAGCCGGAAGTGGGGACAGGCAGCCTCTGGGGGTGTTGCAGGTTGGGGAGGCAGAGAGGGGTGCGGCCTTCTGAGTGCCTGTGGGGCCTTTAGTTCCTAGCTGTCCCCTGCTCCCAGGCTCCCAGCACCTGCTTGGATCTCTGGCCTTTCCCCGGCTGTCTGGATTTTGACCCTGGCTGTGTCACATGCTAGCTGTGCCATCGCAAACAAGAAGCTTCCGCCAGGCCCGCCCGGCGGCACACGCCTGTAATTTCAATACTTGGGAGTCTGAGACAGGAGGATCGCGGATTTAAGGCCAGTCTCAGCAACTTAGCGAGACCCTTAGAAACTTAGCAAGACCCTGTTTCAACAGTTTTAAATAAAAACGTGTGTTTGAGGGGGGGCGGGCTAGAGGTGAAGCTTGGAGGTAGTATGCCCCTGGAAACAAAAAAATAAATAAAAAAAAAAAGAAGAAGAAAAAGCTTCCCGTTCTCGAGGCCTCAGAATCCCCATCTGTAAAATGAACAGGGGCGACGTAAGCACGGACTTGAGAACCGAGAGCAGTCTGAGGTTTTGTGTCTCTTAGTAGCCTCGTCTGTGCTGGCAGAAGACACACACCTTGAGGGCCGGGGAGGAGGAACTTTACTCCTCGAAGCCCACGGGCAGCAGGAGCTTAGAGTGGCATCGCTTCTCCTTGTCCCCAAGTTCCAAGACGGCGATGCCAAGCGGATGCTGCACACACAGTGGATTTGCTCACAGCCAAGGACCCCAGGGCGCAGTCTTGCAAGGGGGTGCTACGGTTTGCATCCGGACCACCCCCCGAAACCTCACGTGTCGGTAACATAGCGTCTGGAGGTGACGCAATGGAATCGTGAGGGCTCTACCCGCCTCCGTGGGCTAATCCACTCATGGGTTGATGATATGAATGGATTTGTGGGGTGGAACCTGTAGGCAGGTGTGCACGACTAGAGGCGGTGGGTCACTGGGGGCGTGGCCTCGGGGCTCTCTCTCTCTCCCCGATCCCTTCCTCTCTCTCTCTCCCTGATTCCCAGCTACCGTGAGCCGAGCAGGTTTCCTCCACCTCACCCTCTGCTTTGGAGCTGGCCACCCATGGAATGAAACTCTGAAACCATGAGCCAAAATAAGTCTTTCTTTCTCTAAGTAGTTCTTGTCCGGTATTTTAGTAATAGCCACGCAAAGCTGACCATAGTACAGGGGGGCTGCTGGCGAGCCTGCCCAGGCTCTGTCCCAGAGGGAGACATTATCTTTGCAACACTGGCTGGGAAATAATTGGCCTTCTGCCCTCTGCCCCAGAGGGAGAGACTACCTCTGTCGTCCACGGCTGTTTGCTCATCAGACCTCCTGCAGAAGGTACTCCAGGGCGAAGCTCTCCGTGCAGACTCGAACCAGTTTTGCAGGGTGCAGGCGGGAACGGACGGGCTCTTAGATATGAAGTGGTTCAGGACCGGCGCTTCTTTCAGTGTTAGTGACTGTCACTATTACTCTCAGCTTTCAACTCTTTGTGACTGGTGGGGGGTCAGAGGCCACCACTTCTGGATTTACCCAGTTAGGTGACTAGGAAAATCGCAGCTTCTATCCCTCCCCACCAGGACGTAGCCATGTCTCCCTCTCTGATGTCCCTCAGTTCATTTTTTTAAAAACAGCTTTATGAGCCGGGTGTGGTGGTGCATGCCTGTAATCCCAGTACTTGGGAGACTGAGACAGGAGAATCACAGGTTCAGGACAGCCTCGGCAAGGTAGTAAGGCCCTCAGCAACTTAGCAAGACCCTGTTTCAAAACAAAATTTTTTTTACAGAGGGTTAAGGGTGTAGCTCAGAAGTAAAATGCCCCTGAGTTCAAGTCCCCAATACCAAAACAAAACAAATAACAACAACAACAAAAGCCTGCTTTATGAGCTGGGCATGGTGACGCATGCCTGTAATACCAATACTCAGGAGGCTAAGACGGAGGATCACAGGTTCAAGGCCAGTCTCAGCAACTTAGAGAGACCCTCAGCAACCTAGGGAGATCATGTTTCAAAATAAAAAATAAAAAGGGCTGAGGGTGTAGCTTGGAGGTAGAACGCCTCTGAGTTCAATCCCTAGTATCAAAAACAAATAAAAACATAGGTATATGGAGACATAACTTATATACAACAAATTTCATTTATTTTAAGCATACAATTCAATAATTTTAGTAAATGTATGAAGTTATACATCACAATAACCTAGTATCAGAATGTTAAAAAAAAAAAAAAAAACCAGCCAGGCGTGGTGGTGCACACTTGTAATCCCAGCATTCGGGAGGCTGAGACCGGAGGATCCGGGTTCGCGGCCAGCCTCAGCTACCTAGTGAGGCACTCTGCAACTTAGTGAGACTCAGTTTCAAAATAAAGAATAAAAAATAGGGCTGGGGGTGTAACTCGGAGGTAGAATGCCCCTGAGTTCAATCCCCAGTACCACAAAAAAAAAAAAACCCTCAGGTCAACGTGCCTCAGCCTCCCTCCCCCAGGCCCAGGCCTCCGGGCCACTATGCCTCTTCTGGACACCATATGATTTCTTATGGATGGAATCATGCAATACATGGTGGCCTTTTGGGTCTGGCTGCTTTTGCTCTGTGTGATGTTTTGGAGGTCCACTCATGGCGTGGGACGTGCCCCGTTGTGTTTTTGCACAGTATTCCAGAGTCCAATGTACCGCAGTTTCTATCCAGCCACCCTCTCTGGGTTCCTGAGTGTTGATGTTGATGGACGGTGTTGATGGACGCTCTTCTTACTCAATCAAGTGGGGAGCCGCCGTTGATGAGCCCTGCTCCTGCTAGGGCCCCGCCCTGGGTCCTCTGGAGAGTTCTAGCTAACTTCGAATAAGAGCCGGGGACAGTTTGGCAGACAGTGTTGGAGACCTTTAAAAACCACACAGCAAACTCACTTCTCTGAGAAGCAGGCAAAGAGCCAATCCAAGCTGGCTCCAAGAAAAAGAGACGAAAATGCAGATTTTACAGGCCGAACTTCCTGTCTCTTCCCCCATATACCCGTGAAAAGGAGAAGAGGATGGGGAGAAGCTTCTGGCACTTTCCTGTGCAGCAGCTGATTTCGTTAAGTGTCTTGAAGAGGGCCATTGCCACCAGATCATTCCATGTCCCGTGAAAAAAATACCTAAAACCCTGAATGAGCCGGGCGTGGTGGCACACACCTGTAACCCCAGAACTTGGGAGGCTGAGACAGGAGGATCACAGGTTTGAGACCAACCTCAGCAACTTAACAAGACCCTGTTTCAAAATAAAAACTAAAATAGGGCTGGAGGTGTAGCTCAGAGTTGGACGCCCCTGGGCTCAATCCCCAACACCATCAGAAAATTAAAAACAAAAACAAAAACCTTGAATTAAGGGAAAACACCTGCCATTCCCCTTTGCCACTTTCACCTCATGCTGGAGGAGCTGGGGACACGTTTGATGGAGAGGGGGCTCACACAGGGAGAAGTCCTGGCCTGTTCTCAGCTGTTCAGCTGAAGGTTCTAGCTGGGGACACCCAGCAGATGAAAACTTACGGCTTGATTTAGTAGCCCTCCTTCAATAACTTCTGACCTCACACTTATTATTAAACCGGATTTTGGGTCCCTTCAGGGCCCAAGAAATTCCTTCTAAGTCAAATGTTCTCTTCATCTATTGCGGTGTAAACGCCAAACCCCCCAGTACTTAGTGGTTTAAAGCAAAACCAAACCCTGTTCTCGGGGCGCTGGTTTGCTTCGGCTCTGCACTTGGCCTTGCAGGGAGGCTCACGGCTGGCAAGTGGTTGCTCTGTCCCAGGCCCTCTCTGCAGGTGGCTTGAGCTTCCTCACAACATGGCGTCTGGGTTCTATGTGATTCTAACAGGAAACAGGAAGTGCAAGATGCTCTAGGTCTGGCTTCTGAAACTGGCACAGTGTCACTTCTGCTGTGTTCCAGCAAGTCATTGCAAAGCCCAAATTCAAGGGGAAAGGGGCAAAAACCTCCCTTCAGAGAATGTGGGAGTGATGTTTGAGATTCACACTGCAGAGGTTTGGGAGGACAGTACTCCCAGGGACCATTAAACCACAAGGCAGAACAGGACATGCTTTCCAACATGGTGACCAAAGATGATTCGGCCAAATTTTATTTTGCCCAGGGGCCAAGGGTGAGAGGCAGGCCCTGGCCTGTCTGTCCTCTGCCTCGAGCCAGTGCCCCTGTCCCAGCTCCCATGGGGCTGCATAGGTGGAAATCCAGGCCTCCTTGCCAGCCTCAGCCAAGAGCCTTCTCAAACAGCCCGACATTGTGCTTTCGTGGAATCCTGAGAATGTTCTCGAACACATCTTTCCTGGTCCCTCCCTGAGCTTTGATGAGTGACTGGCCAGCACTGGGTGGACATTTTCCAGAAACACGGGGAGACAGTGAGCAGCAACCCCGGCCTGGACTCTGGGTGCCACCCGAGGACCACCTCTGTTAGTGGGATGACCCAGCTCCTCATCGTCCTGGGCCCTGGCCAGCGGGCACGTGGTCATCTGCCGGGCACGTGCGCCTTAGAGCAAATGGCCAGCGTCCTTGAGGATCTGCCCTTGGGTTTGAGCTGTGGAGACCTGAATGTGGGGCTGATTTCTCCCTGACGGACTCTGGGACCTGGGGCAAGGCACCTCGCTTTTTGGGCAGGCAGGGATTGCTTCGAGAATGAGGTGAGGATTCAGTAAGACTGTGTACATCACGTAGTCCATACAGGACCTCACTCGTACTGGCTGCTCAGCTGAGGGGTAACCGTCATTATGATGAACTCCTCTTTTCTGCACAGTAGTATCTTGTGCTTTGGATTTTTGTCTTTGGGCGTGGGGGCCAACCCCGGGGAGAGCCACCTTTGCGCAAGACCTCACTTGCTCTTTGCAGGGAAATGATCCCTGGTCTCTTTCTGTCTCCCTGCACACCATACATTTGCAGCGAGATTTCACTCCACAAATTTGCCTCTGAGTTCCCAAAGTTCTCTTTGTGTTTGTTTGACTGCCTGAGGAAACGGAGTGTCCTTCTTCTCCAGACACAAAAACATGCTGACTGATGGAGCTTGTCACTGTAGTCACCTGGACGCGCGGCCAGCAGATAGACGGCCCGACCCACAGGGAGACACTAGGTCTGCACTCCTGAGGGAGGGAGGGAGGGAGGGGGAGAGAGAGATGCACGGAGCATTTCAGAGCTCAGCCAGTCCGGAGGAGTCTGTCTGAGACGCGGAATTCGTCTTCTTGTTCTTCCAACAGATCTTTTAGTATCTCCTGTTCTCCGGAGCCTTGCCAGGCTTGGAGGACATAGTAATCAAGAGAAAGCACAAAGACCCGGGCTCACCGAGCGTGCATTCTACGAGGGAAAGAAAAACAGTAAGCAGACAATAAGATGCAATTAAATAGGTACTACCTGTCCACAGGTGCAACCTGTTAGGAGCGAGGGGACAGGGCTGATGGGGGCTCGCGTGCCGTAGAGAGAGTGGCCAGGAAAGCCGTGCTGGGCGAGTGGTGTGTGAGCAGAGACCTGAGAGGAGAGGGAGGAAAGAGCCGGGTGTGGTGGTGCACACCTGTAATCCCAGTGTTTGGGAGGCTGAGACAGGAGGATCACAGGTTTGAGGACAGCCTCAGCAATTAGTGAGATTCTCTTCAACCTAGTGAGACCTTGTTTCAAAATAAAAATAAAATAGGAGCTGGAAGTGTTGCTCAGAGGTAGAATGCCCCTGGGTTCAATCCCCAGCACCACAGGGGAAAAAAATTAGAAGTAAGGAAAGGAGCCGGGCGTGGTGGCGCACACTTGTAATCCCAGCATTCGGGAGGCTGAGACCGGAGGATCCGGGTTCGAGGCCAGCCTCAGCTGCTTAGTGAGGCACTCCGCAACTTAGTGAGGCCCTGTTTCAAAATAAAGAATAAAAAATAGGGCTGAGGGTATAGCTCGGAGGTAGAATACCCCTGGCTTCAATCTCCAGTACCGCAAAAAAAAAAAAAAAAAGTAAGGAAAGGAGATGAGTGTGTATTGGGATGGGGTATTCCAGGCCATGGGACCAGAAAGTGCAAAGGCCCTGAGGTAGCGGCGAGCTTGGTGTGCAGGGAGCAGGGGGTGATCAAGGGAGGAGGGAAGGGAGACAAGACCAGAGCGGCGAGGAGGGCCCGGGCCACACAGGGCCTCTGGGCCATCTCGAAGCCGCCGGCTTTGTCCTGAGCGCATGGGGACCTGAGAGAACTTTGAACAAAGCTGAGTGACCAGACCTGGCTGGGGTTCTAGAACACGGCCCTCTGGGAGGATGTGGAGTGAACAGGGTCTCATCACAGGAGCAGAACCGTGAAGAGGTAACGGGCACCTGGGCAGGAAAGGACCATGGTGGGCCCGGGCGTTGCTGTTTTGAAACAGGGTCTCACTAAGTTGCTGAGGCTGGCCTCGAATCTGCAATCCTCCTGTCTTAGCCTCCAAAATACTGGGATTACAGGTTTTTACAGGTGTGAGCCACTGTGCCCAGCTGATAACACTTTTTGTTGTTGTTACTGGAGACTGAACCCAGCAGCATTCAATCGCCAAGCTACACCTCAGCCCTTTCTAATTTTTTTATTTTGAAACAGGGTCTTCCTAAGTTACTGAGGGTCTTACTTAGTTGCTGAGGGTCTCACTAAGTTGCTGAGGCTGGCCTTGAACCTGCTATCCTCCTGTCCCAGCCTCCTGAGTACTGGGATTACAGGCTTGTGTCATGATAACATTATTAATAGTACCATTTTTGTCATCTCCGCCATTATGTGGGCTACTGGGAAGCTTGGACCTTGGCTCAGGCCAGGACACCACCATGGCCAAGTCAAGACTTCTCACATTAATACAGCAGCTTGAGGAGCCAGACGCAGTGCCGCTTGCCTGTAAGCCCAGTACTTGGGAGGCTGAGACGGGAGGCTCGCAGGTTCGAGGCCAGTGCATGGTAACTCGGTGAGACCCTAAGTGCTACCCCAGAAGGTAGCACTCCAGGGGTCCTGTGAGGTGTCCTTACCAGAGGAGGCAGCCGCCCCCACTCCTGAGAACGGGCAGCCTCCGCCTCCGGGCTGGGAAGCGTTTCTTGCCCACGGTCCTCAGGAGCCACGTTCCCAGGGCAGGCCTGGCCCTCCGTTGTGCCCTGGTGCCCTTGTCACCGTCCCCGGGGAGCAGCTAAATGTGGAGCGCGGGCAGCCGTTCCTCCTGAGAACTCTGCTTTGCCATCTCTGCTCACGGGGCCTCCCGTGTCCTTCCCCCCTCCCCAGGGAGACCGGGACAGCGTCCCTCAGGCCCCCAGGAGCCTGGGAGACTTCTATTTTCTGAGACTGCAGGAATATTAATTCACATAGAAGCAATAACAGAAACGAAGATGTCCCTAAAGCGGTGGAGCCTTTAAAATGTGGAGTTGAGCTGGGTGTGGTGGCGCCCACTTGTAATCCCAGTACTTAGGAGGCTGAGACAGGAGGATCGCAGGTTTGTGGCCAGCCTCAGCTACTTAGTGATACCCTGTTTCACAATAAAGAATTAAAAATAGGGCTGGGGGTATATTAGCTCAGAAGTAGAATGCCCCTGGGTTTAATCCCCAGTACCACCACAAAAAAAAAAAAAAAAAATGTTGGTTTGAACAAAATCACACCTTTGACCCACTTTGACCCACCTGCACATCCTCATGTACGGGAGGCTGCGGAGGCCGGGGAGGCTGCGGAGGCCGGGGAGGCTCACCCAGTGCTGTGTGCACGGACCCCTGCCACTCTGACCCTCATTATGATGTGAGACTACAGCGTGCCAATAAAAGTACATTAAGAAAAAAGAAAAGTACAAAGCAACCTGAGAACCACAGATTCATCCTGCGAATTGGGGTGTTTCCATCTCCAAGCCGCAGGGCCCTCTGGGAGGGATTTGGGACGGAGCAGGCACAGCCCGGCTGGGTGACCAGCCTTTTCTTTTTTCTTTTTTTTTTTTTTTTTTGCCACC